>CAJQUW010000485.1:0-133167 GCA_907163375.1 Prostheceraeus crozeri | reverse complement strand
TTCAACATGAATTTGTTGACACCCTCGGGCTGAGTGCAGTGGTTGGTTGCCTTCCAGAGATTCGATAACCTTCTTCACGGGTTCAAGTAAACGAGATCAGGACTTTGGAGAAGATTCAATCATTTTCTGGTAAAACGATGGCAGGGAAATCCGAAAGATCCACAGATGATTTAATCAGACAGTTCTTTAGCTGCAAAACATAAATCTTGTTATATCATCGCGAGTACAGGCTATTCCACCGCGTCTTAAACGGTCGATAAGAAGAAGAAAGTTCATTACCCAAACTCTTGTGTAACGTACTTTTGAAGAATTTTCGTTTTTTTTCAGTGGAGATTTCTCTGAAAGTATCTACAGACGCGTCGCACCTTCACAATAACAGGTAGAACTGTTTCGTTTAGATGAACTTGTTCCGAGTGTAGTGTTGATCAATGTCGTTATTCGGTAAATTCACTTTCGCTGTCACAGTCACTATTCTCGTCTTCAGTTGTTTGAGTTGGGCTTTCGTTTCCAACAGGTTTCGCTGATAGAGGATAGTTGCAAAACGGCAAGGGTGGTATGACATGGGCAAAAACATACTTGATGATGACAAGGGAAGGCATATCCGCTCCCCTTTTCCTTTCATGGCACTGGCACCATCCGATACCAACTGCAAAACAGCATGATTCTCAACCACAATGGTCCGAACTCGTTCATTTTTTCGATTTGAAAAAAAACTTGTGATTATTTGTCTGCTGTCAATCTCCCAATGGTAGTGGAATCATTCCCAGCGGATGGAAGCTTCTGGGCCATCATTACACGTGACTGACATGTAGCGACGTTGTCGACAAGAAGTCCACTCATCGAGCATTGGAATGAAAATCGAATCGACATTTTCTATCATTACTCTGGATTCTTCAGCTAAACTGTTTCTTTAAGTTTTATCATGACATGATCGTTTCAAAATACGTGTCACCCGTGGATGGATGTTTTGGCTAAAAGTCAAACCCACGCTCGCGAAATGCTAGTCTGAATAAATTTCCGGAGTGAGCAACTGCATTCATGGAGGTAAACCGTCTATTGCAAATTAAGTCTTCCGGCTTGCTGTTGGTTAGCGAGGATAACGTCGATTGAATTTGTTCTTTCACGAAGTTATACATCGATTGATTGTTGAAAGCGAGGTTTCTTGATGGCAACGGCTGTGAAACACTATCCGACGATTCAGTTTCTGTTTCGGTCAGATTTACAGAAGATGGTGGCTGCCATGAACTTGACCGCAATGTGATTATGAAGACTACTCTAGTAGAAACCAGCCGCGGAAGCTTAGGTTGCGGCCCACAACGATTACATTGTGCTTGCGACGGACGACAACAATTTACTCAAATGATTCCACACAGTCGACTTACGGGTGCGATTCGATGATGAGGTTTGCTCATGGTTGAATACGAATGTGCGTTTGATATCACTAGTTCAGAGTTGTTGGTGGCTAAGCTTTTTTTTTGAAAAGCGTTCATTATCGATGCGCTTGTTGTTGACATTCGATCATCATTACTTAAGATGAGGAAGATGGATTCGCACTGTGTGATTGGTCCTCACTCCTCACTTCACTGCTCAGTCTGTCAGGGGACGCTCCGACGGCCAAGTATATTGTTGCATTGTTCGAGGTCACACTACCGCTCTCTAGTTGGGAAGATTCCTGTCAGTAGATAAGCAAAATACACGTGGAAGACGCTGAATAGTAATGCTGCACTGACTACTGTGAGAGACTGCTGTTTAATGATCGAATGATAAGCAAGTATTACAGTTAAGTTTCTGATTGACTGAGCATTGAACAAAGCTGTCTGCAAAAACCGGGTTCTGAATCCTTAAAAACCGATTTTCGAATACTAAAAAATATCCGGTATCCGGTTTTTCGGTATCCGGTTTTGAAAACACTACCCAACACTGTACAATTTTATTAAGAAACATTTCATCAAACCAATGCTCATCACGTTCATGAAATAATTCGGAGCAATCGTGACAGAATGATCTATGCTGATAATTGATACTTTATTGGGTGTAAAAAGTATGAAATAAAAGTTCAATGAAGAGTTAACTTGTCGCAGGGCTGCCAACCCTTGTCGGCTAAAAATCGGGACGCCCAAGTGAAAAATTGGGACAAATCGGGAGTCGGGACGCCAATACAGAAAATCGTACAAAAATCGAGACACAAAAATCATACCTTTTTCTTCCATTTTGTACGCAACTATAGTATTTTGATGAGTGTTCTGCTTTTCATGTTTTGATGAACCTAACCTGGCGATGATTCATATATTTCGTAGACTTAAACGCGTATCAGTTATGAACTACCGAAATTCTTTGACAGAAGAAAAGTATCTACATCTTATTAACGACTATTTCCGTTTTGTCACCTCCCAACCAATCGACCTAACAGGAAAATCTGCTCTCGTATAAAGATGAAATTGACTGTATTGAGACTACAAAAGACAAAAAATACGAGTTGGTGTCGAGTTGGACGATTTCTTGAGCTTGTATAAATAGAGCGTTTCTTTATGTTGTTGCAGTCATTTTTCGCAAAAAGAAATCGAATGCATATTTTATATCAGTGCAATCAGCAGGGATGGTCCGCAACTTCAGGGCTTGTGTCACATTTTGTCACATTTCGGAAATGACAAATGGTCACATTTTGTCACATACCAAAATTCAATTTTGACATGTGAAAATACATTCTAGACGCGCAATGCAGTTCCACAGCGCAAGCCTATTCCTTTATTTCTTGATCTCTGGTATTTGGTACCTGGAGCTTAAAATATAGACATCGATCGACTCATTCTACGGTCTAAATGCTACAGCGACGGAGAAGCTCTTTTCACTTAACCTCTGTACTGAATTTCATATCATTAAGATTCGTACCTGCGTATTGTGTACATCAAAGGTAGTACACAATCCCATCCCAACTAGTGTACATGATCAAAAGGCTGATATCAACAGTAGAGTAATTCACAGCGTATCTACATGTATATTTACAAAAATTGGAATAACAAAAAAATCCAAGAGAGCATCTACAAGCGTATGTCGTCTTTTCTAATTTGATTGTACTTCTTTGGCCACAATGTAAAAGCAAAAAAATAACAACTTTATAAACAAATTGCATCACTGACATAATATGCAAAGAGAAGACAGTATTACATATAGAAAAAAATGATCAAAAAATGTAATCAAGAATGAATTAATTATCCATATCTTGAAAATGTCTCCGCTACTCAAAATACATGCATTATTTGGAAAGAGCGAGGATAATAGTAACTCGTATGGGTTTTAATACATATCCTCCTAAATTCTAGCGAATCACAAAAAACATTCTCCAACTTAAAATTCCTCAACACTCAGAAACCCAACCTACCGACTTCGATGTTTGGATGCCGAAAGATTGAAACTACTAATTTATGTACAAAGAAAGATTCCTTTGATGAATTAAGTGTCAAGGATAATGGCAGAAATCAATTACACTGATTCGGTTCAATAGTCAACAGATCGATAACAGTACTTCCTAGCTCTTTCTAAACATATGTGTAGATTCATAACAGATTGATTGTGTACGAATGTGTATCTTAAAGCGTTCTAGAAACGTGTTCATCTTTGGAAAAACAAGCAAACAATAAAATTTCAATACTATCAAAATTTTAAAATCAATTACTCTCGACATTGGAGAAACAAGAAGAAGAAAATGTTACGGTCATCATTATCATCCGTACGATGATGATCACTATCAGCATATCATTATCACTAGACCAGTCATCATTACGAGCAAACTAAGGATTCTTTTTCTTCTTAGCTTGATATTAGGAATATGGTACGCCTATACCCAAGGCCTATTTTCATTTATCTACATATTCATAAAAATCATATATACATTCTCAAAGAACATTCAACAAAATAAGGTCATCTCATTTATCTGTAAAAGTCCATCTTATCTGAAATATGTCAAAGTTTCAAGAAATTAATTCATTATGTCATCAGATGTAAGTAGACCCGGGCAAATGTCGACAAATAGTCAGTAGAATTTCATTTTGTCACATTTTGTCACGTTTTTTCGAGATTCCTAAATTGTCACATTTTGTCACATCGGACCATCCCTGAAACAGTATTTCAAAAGCAGACAGGAGGCCTATGCACGTGACTACAGTGTATATAAGAAATTCTGAACACAGCACCCAAGTTCGACTACATAAACAGTATCCAAATTTGAAAATCCAAATAATTGGGACAGCGCTTAATTTCGAGAACATCGAGGGCAAAAATTCGGGACAGCTGGCAACCCTGTTGTCGTCGGCAGTGCACACATTTAAATAAATTATTAGTCTTAACAAAGTTAGAGCACATGTCAGTCTTTCACTTCATGCAGTAGACTTAAATGGAAGAACTTGAGCCCTACCTGAGAAACCGACTAGATTAGCATAATCACTATCTAAGGTGAAATGACTTTTATTATTTACCGTACAAATATATGTAAAATAGCGTATACAACAACGTAGTTATGTTGTACTGAATTATAAAATATTTTGAAAAAAGATGAGCGATCCTTCCCGAAACCCGAAAGTGCGGGTTCGGTTCGGGTTCGGGTACCGGAAGGAACCTTCTAGAACCCTTTTCTATTGAAAGTTATTATATATGATTGTTAAGCTAGAAAACATTGTTGAACTTAGAGCAACCGGTATATCACAGATACAAATGCCATAAGTTGTCTTAACTATGACTTTATTAATTTAATTTTTCTCCTTGCGTTCTTTTTTCTAATTGAGTCAAGAAACCTCTTGAAGGCGAATTCGTTTTTCTGGATTGCCGCTTCTTTCTTAGAATGTTCTTCTAACATTGTTCTTGCATTCATCTCATATTTTCCCAGCGATTTCCATGAATTCCCGATCTTTTGTGAACGATTGAGGATCCAAAATCTCAATTACACGTAGTTTTCCAGAAATGCAATCTGTATTTGCTATCATTCGAACATCATCCAAATATCGTATCTCAGACATTGGACTTCCACAGAACGCCCACTCAGGACGTCGGCCGATTACTCGTCGACTGCGCAGGAAGAAACCAGCGTCGATATGTGTTAGCATGAACGGCGATTTGTCTTATTCTTATGATGAATAATAATCCTGTCGAACTTTTCTCACCGTAAGTGCATGAGCAACAGATTTTTGCGATCTTAGCAGCTATTGATGGATTTCTCATCTGACATCTTGTCGTTGTGTTGAAGAACGGAACAGCTGCTGATGCCGTAGTAGATGAGAAATGGGAATACTTCGGGTCCATAACTGTTCACAATCACTTCTTCATTATCTACCAATTTACGAAGCTGTTGCGTTTCTCTTTCACTACAGCCAATTGTTCTTCAGTTTTTCTTTTTCTCTTTACTTGGTCTTCGCTCCTTATTTTATCCATACTTGGGTAAGCAGGTGGTGTGAAATATTGTGCCAATTCTAGTCAGATTTTTTAGAATAATGTGATTTAAACCACACCAACCCCGTGGTTGATTATTGTTGAAATGCACCGATAACATTTAGGCTATTCAACGCAATAAGACAAGGTCTTCAGTATATAAATGAAACATCAGCTTTTTATGTGGAAGATTTGTAGTGCATTAGAAAAAAGGAAAGAAATTTGAGGTTCAGTCCTTAAACTGCATATTTACTCACCCAAATAGCCCACTCTAATGACTGTTTTCCGCAAAGATTTGGTAAATACGTACCCATCAACCTGAAATGAGAACAAAAGACAGAAATAAGCAAAAGGGTGATTCCACGCGAAGGTCAACCTCAATATCAAACTTTCAAACTGCTCTAATGTCATTTGAAAGCTAAAGATCTGAATATCCCGGAAATTATATGGATTACTTACACAAGCTACAAACAAGTTGCAAAAGTGCTCAAACTTCAGATTTTTACAAAAGTGATAGCCTCTAGTAAATCAACGATGTGTTTTCAACATCAATTAAGTTAAGTCTTTTAATGGAGCACATTCAGTAAGCAAGTATGATGTGCGAAAGATCAAACGGCTAAATTGCATCTATTTATATTCATCTTTGGAGATATTCGAGTGATCTGTTGATTTCCTCTGTTATACTTCCGATGCCAAATTGATTCCATTTTTATGTTTGAAGATAGTCTGCTTGATTTTTAAACTGCAATTCAATCTTATTTCTAAGCTATTCCAAGACTATTCTTTCGACATGCTGATTCCAATTCAAATTCTTTTGTTAAGTGACTGCAAAGAACGTCATACTCGCACCTTGATTTACACCTGACACTGAATTGAGGGTGTCCGTTTCGTTTTAGGGACCATATCGTCGGTGTATTTGATCATCATCGATTCTGCTGAGGCAGAAGATAAGGAAACCATGTGAGTTGCGAACAAATACGGTGACAGAATTTATCCCTGGAGTATTCCAGATGTTTACTTCACAGATTTCAATATATATGTCGAAGGGTGTTAACACACTCTCTGTCTTCGATCCCGGAGGAAGCCTGTACACCATTTTACGAATTCAATCGGGAGAGGTGATTGAGTAACGCAGTGAATAGGGCTTTCGTGAATTAACTTGTCAAAGGCTTTACTCAGATCCAAAGAAAGTAAGACCATCCCTTTCACTATTTATTATCCATTTTATCAGCAATAAAATCGTTCAAGGCGATATTGGCGTTGAGGTTGAACGAACTGAAGCCGAACTAAAGGGAACCATGCATACAAGTTTCTTCCATTGAAGATAAAACCATCTTCTCCAGCATTTTTGATAAAAGAAGAACGGATATTGGTCTCATGTCAGAGATGGACTCATTTCATGTCTTTGGAGCAGGAATGACATCTGCTAATTTCCACTGAGACGGTGGTAATTTTTCTTCCTTTGGTATAGAGAAGATATGGGAAATTGGATCAGCTAATACACTTCTTGCTTAACGTAAAATACGGGGAGACAATCCATCGATTCCAGAGGAATATTGCCGCGTTAAGTTGTTTATTGCATTTTTTGCGGATGACGATATGTCACTGCCTTGACAACTTTCCAAACATCGCCTTTCAAATTCATCACTTTTTCAGTTCATAGACGTTTTTTGTCTTTTGCTATTTCTATTTTAACAGTTTCCTTGCAGTGATTATATTGAGCAAAGTTTCGCCTTCTGTATGATTCATGTCGGTGGTTGATAATTTCTTTCATCAGTGGGATGATCCATTATTGATCCCTTTCTGACATCACAACAAACCTGTATGGCACAGCTTTGAGAGCGGCTTCAATACAATTATAGAAATAATCGCATTTTGATTGAAGGCAATCATCAGACTCGTACATCTGTGTCCAATTGAATTTTTTTAAAGCACATGTAAAATATGATATATTTCGATAATCAACCTGAGACATCATGTGCACAACGCTCGTTGATGATTTTAAGAAATACAGATTAATGATTCGCATTTCCAATATTGGAACCAACCACGATCGGACCATACTGATTTTTCTTCCTCTAACAGCAGAATGAACAATTTGATCTAGACACAGGAGTTGCTGAATTTCCTTAGTAGGAAACTGGTTCATATCTCTGGCAATAATTAATTTACCATCGGGTATCGTGATAAGACTTCGTCGGCATTATCAATAGCATACGCAACTATCATATCGTATTGAGACGACTCTTAGGAGGAACGTAAATAGCCAATAAAACAATTCCATGAGTAGGTAACTTGATCCACATGCGTTCAACGAAAGATTGACAATACGGTAGTTCTATCAGTATAACATTGTTTATACCGGTTCTAGTGTAGGCGCAAGCACCATCTCCTCTTCGGCCATCTAACCTATCACAACGTAAAGGCAAGTCATAGACGGCAACAGCTGTGTCTTCATTAGGAATTTTGTCTGTGAGCGAGGTTTCACAAATTAAAATGAAATCGTGTTGAAATACAGATGAAAAGATACAAAGTTCGTCCAAATTGGGGTACAAGGAACGAATATTGATAAAAAAATTGAAGGGGCAAAAGGTGTAGGACTACTGGGTTTATTTAAAAGCGTCATTGAAAATTTGTGCCACGACTTTATTTTTGTAGGTAGCAACGTCCTCATAATAATAATAATAATGCAATTGTATATGCCTTTATTGCACTTCAACTTCGATTCAGAAGTGGCAGATACAGAGACATGAGAATCCAATAATAAAAGCACATAGATAAAAAACAAAAGCCAGCAAATTAGGCATTTTTGATAAAAGATGATTGAAACGTTTTGCTTTGGCTTTCACCTTTCTGTAAGAGTTACCATTGTTGGCAAAGAATCCCATAGGAGCTATATCATAAATCATATGTAGAGGATGGTCAGGACACAGTGCTTTTCGCGCTAGTCGAGCTGCCAACAAGTCATATAAGTCAGAGAAATTATGATGTCCCTTCGCAATTCCTCTCTTAAGCTCTTCGCTTCAACTCACTGGCAAAGGATGAGATCGGGGTTTATTTAGACATGGTGAATACGGGGAGGGGGAGTTTCGCAAATGTCTACCCTTTCAAAGAATTTCAGTTTTCTTTCTGAGTGCTAGACATGCTACTCAAATCATTCTAGCTCTGGAGCTTCGGGAGTTGCCGATTCTTGTTATCTGAGAAAAAACATAATCATCTATATCCAACTCATCCATTATATTTTCCATTATTCCAGATAACATTTTTCCGTTCGTCAACTGCACCCTCCGTAGGTTCTGCTATTCCTGAAATTATTAAATTATTTGTCTTCCTCAAAATAGGCGACCTAATCGACACAAAATGCTCCTATAATTGGCTTACAATATAAAACTCATCCCATTTGCTAAATCTACCGAATGTGTTCAAATCTGTGATGACATAAAAACATGCATCCATTAAATTTGTCAAAAGTTTCTATTGTTGTTGAAGATTAGGACCTTGGGATAGCCTAAATAAGAACAGCAACCTAATCAATAGAATAGGAGTGTAATACATCATGGTGATTTCACTTTGCGTTCCTAACCTCTCATCGAAATGTAATTCGCATAAACTAAATGAAGACACATACTAAATGAAAATATATTTAAAACATCATGAAAACATACCCTCAAGATCATGTCGCAAATACTCCAAAAACGGGGCAAATGCGGCATTGTAAATCACACATTTTGATGGCCAATAATGAATAAGCCTATTGTTCATTAATCAAAACAACTTCAAGTCTGATATCCTTGAGCATTGAAAACATAATAATGAAATTATCAATTAATTTGAATCAATGATGGTAGTACAGTAGTCCGACAGTAGCATCCGAAAAAATCAACCCTCCTCAAGACGCACTTCCCCCGAACTGTCCTATCACTAGCATTTAGAATAACTGGTCAGCAAAATCTAAAGTTCTTCAAATTGATTTCACCATTAAAATCGCATTCGCTAGCACGCGTGCAACAAGATTTCGATGGCCTAAGATAAAATATGTTGGTGAAGGATGGTTTTCAAAGTCTTCAATGGCATACAGACGAGACACTCGAAATGCGGCCACTTTCTATTGTTGCCTAGAGCTGAACATGTATGAAATAGATGTGAAATAATTCAGATCATTAAGTAAATTAAAATTCGTGAATTTAGATTTCAGAACGGTCGATCGTGATGGGCCTGAATTCAACGTCCAACAGGTAACGCTTACATTCAAGATAATACAGACTTCTCCATTTATGCATGAAAAACGCAATCGAAGCACATTAGCAAAATTTCTGCGGGCAAAATAAAGTCGACTTAAAATTCTGACGGCAGAACTTTCGTCCCTTAGTGAACGACGGTGTGATACAGAAACCAACTAAAGGTGCACTCGTATTAAAATATTCATCTGAGATTGAGTGATGGCATTGATTTAGACTTGATTTTTGCCATATCAATGCCAATCATCATATACTCAGCAGCAACAGTTTGATGATCTCGCATACATTTTGAGTATGTTATATGGATACTTGCGGTAATATGGCTGACCCTATAAATCATGGCATATAGACGGAGTCATGAACAATCACAGCATGAATTCTTCACAATACATAGTACAGCATCTTTGAATCAATACTTATACCAAAAATGTTTCGTTAAATTATGTTAGATCCGTCATCCATTTATGTTTCCAATAGATACTTCGTTCAGCTTCTACAATCTTTATTGAAAATGAACTGCTGTATGTGCAGAAGAGGTCCATAACAATTAATTGATTACTAGTGTCAACTAATTATAACAGACATCTTTCAATATGTCACAAAGACAATAAATGTAGAGACTGCATACACAGCAGCTTGTAGCAAACAGAATCCTTCTGAAAATCATATGAGCTAATTGAATTTGAATCAATGAACAAAAATGTATTTTGACTGAGTAAAACAATTCAATTGATTTCAATTTATTTTTGGAAGGATCGTTCAATTTGCATCTGAAGATGATGTGTCATTTTCGGGTTTCTTTGTACAATGACGAAAATGCTGTCGCACTAATGTTTGCCACGCAATAACTTGATTTTTTGTTTACTACAGTTTTTTCTTAATCCGATGCCATAGAAGTAGATAACAGTACACTAGAATGGAAGTTTGATATCTTGCCTATGTACAATGATGGCGCATGGAAAAATCTATGGTTTGTAGATCAGATTCGATCTAAAACATTGTATCATAGTCAAACTAATCGCCAAGTTGGTTGTGGAAGTTGTTGACAGCAAATTGCAGGATTTTCATGAAGAGAATTTTAGTGACATGGTGGAATTGCATCATGTGAAATAGCCTACTATTCCATGGATTAATATACTGTTTCTATTTGTAGCAGTGATTAACAACTATTCTGCAATTTTCCAACACTGGAATACGAATTGAAATTTGTTTCACAGAGTCATAATCGAAAGTAGTCGGTGTACAGGTTGTCAGAACATCTCAAGAATTCAAAGATACAAATTCTAATTATTGGATAATTTCTCCTCCCAACGGTCAAGAAACCTAGCGCTCTTCTGAAATAAACACATCGAAAGCTTCTTTAGCGACAGACATTTATGAAATAAATGAAATGTCGTTGGAACTTTTCAACTAATCACTAAATGATTTATATGACATAGTGTGATGATATTTTGAAGGCTCATATTCGAAACCATGCAAAGGTTTTGAAAATTGTTCAAATATAATAAACAGGGGAATCCTTGAAAGTAAAATGAATACTGTAAGATTTCTTGGCCTCTGATTTCAAGCTGGACTAATGCATGCTCTGTAAATCGACATTACAAGTTGCATATGTGTCTGATTATACTCTTGATTGATTATAGGAGCGATATTTCAAAATGATGACCACACAGAACGTTTTAAAGGATTTCCTTCTTTGTCATCCTGTCGCTGCACTATTTTGTAAATTCACTATTGCTTTTGTGTACATGATCTTTGGACAAGGGGCAACAATCCAGCACTAGACGAAATGACTTACTTAATCTTACTAAGGAAATCTTACAAGTTCTGACCAGAAAGTACCAGTCGTGCTAAGTTTTATTAGCAAATCTGATCAGATCTGATAAGATCTTATTTGTGATTTTTAGAAATCTTTTGAGTAGAAAAAAGTCTTATATTTTGCGTTTTGTCTACACATATTCAGTGCACTGATGTTCCAGCAAGATCATTTAACAACTATAACCATTGATATCGTCTGATCTTCGCACTGAAATCGGACTTTAAGTTCAAAATTTCAGTTCACTTTTTTTAATTTCAATTATCAGCTGGTAAGATCTGAAAAGATCTTATTTTGCAAAATATAAGACTTAGTAAGTCTGGTACTTTCTGGTCAGGAAATGTAAGATCTTACATAAAATAAGTTCTGATCAGACTTTGCAAGAATCTGATCAGACTTAATAAGACTTAGCAAGTCATTTCGCCTAGTGAGATCACAAATTGACTTGATAATTGAAAATGCCAACCAGAAAACAAGAAAGCCAGCTCGCAAAATTTGCTTTTTGCCCCAACTAAGTTCCCCCGGCATGTGCCACAATTTTCATGCAATTTCCATTCTAGGACTTTCTATGGTATTTGTTAATTTCTATGTCCGATGCGCATTGAAAATAACTTCTGCCATGATGAAGGTACCCATAGAATGACGGCTGGTTGGTAGGTGCAATTTTGCAAGTGCATTTGTTATTTCATTACTTCTATATGCCATTAATGTGTTTTGAGGTTTGATCATCCAATGTCATGCTTCGATGCATAACAAGTAGTAATGAAAATTAATGACAATTTTGAAAAAAATTGGCTTTTTGTGATCTGCCCTGTAATTTGTTCGTCTACTGCCGCAGCCGAGGTAGCTACAGACCAATAGAATTGGTCTAAAACTCTTGATTTCATCATAATTTGAACTAAAGCAATTGTGAAAAATGGAAAAATTTTGTGATATAAATTGTGCGGTTAGTACCAGACCACAGCCGAGGCAGACACATCAATAGAAGTGGTCTACAACTCCTGATTTCATTATTATTTCAATCAAAACGATCGTGATCAAAGAGAATAGATCGTGAAAAATTTGTCATACAATTTGTGCGCCTAACACCCGATGCAGATGAACGCCAATAGAATTGGTCTAAAAAACTTGATTTCATCATTATTTCGATTAAAGCGATCTTAAATACGAATCCCGTCCGCGGACTTTTGAACATTCCTTCGCCAACGGTTTTTGCACAAGTGTGCTAGCCAAAGATATTTAATGGTTGTTTATATAAATCAAATATCCTTAGTTATTGCATGCCCTATTAATTACTACACGGACACCGCTTGGGATAACGTGAACCTTGCTCTACAACAGGGGAATATTTTCATGCAAAGAGGAAAATCTGGAGAAGTATAATCACGCACTTTTTTGGAGTTTGTTTATAGCTTGAAAATTAGGCTTTGTATCTCGATGTTTCGATGATTGCCAATCTGCTAGGCCTATATGATGTATGCTGATCTGCATTTTTGTTGCAATTATTGTGTTGTCGAGGGTAATTATTCCTTACAAGGTTATAATCATTATCCAAATCAGAAGTTTTATGGAGCCTTGTATCACTACAATTATGACATCTGCTAACGATTACAATGTATATAGATCATGGTAAAAATTCTGAGCCTTATCCAGCTGTGTGAATGGGATGTTTGAAACTTTTGACGAACTAAACAACGCCCTTTGGCTTTCAATTTTTTATAACACAATTAGGAAACTTCCGATGTTCATAACAACTTCATATAAAGACTGTATGTGTGTATTACTATGTACATGTATATTTACTAAATTACAAATACTGTTTCGTTTTGCAGTAGTCACTGCAGCAATGAATTACATTTATCAAAATGGAATATAGACAGCCATTCGTATATACATTTGCGTGGTTTCCTGAGAAATAATTGACCAAAATCGTCTTGATTAGAAAGGCCCACAAAGTCTCATGTCAAAACCGAGCAATCAAATATCTTCTTCACCATCTGTCAACCGCCAAATACCAAACATTCCATAGGGTAACCGTTTCATGTCTGCTATGAACATTCCTGAAATAAAAAAGACAATATTAATTCGGTTTCATCTGAACAGAGCTTACAGTATAAGTTTTACAACAATGTATGGATACTGGGTGTATTATGATGTTCAAATGACACGTTAATCAACCAGCTTCTTTATGAATCGTAATTGAACAAATTTGATTCTGACGCTATCAGCAGAAACTATTGGAATTTTTATAGTGCATAGCGGCTGAAAACATCAGAATCGATAGTCAATTGATTGATTCAAAGACAATATGTAGCAAGACGTGATTTTTTGAAATTCCAGCATTCTTCTTCCAAACGATAAATAAAATCAATACTTATTCGCATTCACCATTTTTGGTGTTTTTCAAAGAAATATGTAGACTGGTTCCCGTATAACATATCTCATAACTTGTGTTAGAACATCCAGCCACATGCATTGAGTTAACAGTAGAGGTGTGCACGATCCGAAAAAAAATACCCTTTTCGAAAGCGCAACAGCTAACTTCCGATTTGTGACTATGACATTAACCGATTTGATTTACTGTTTATAAAAGATAAGATTCGATTATCATTTAAAATGAAAACCAGTGCGTTTTCTTCAATTAGAGATTTATATTGGTATTTAGGGAAATAAACATCATCAATAGGGATTTTCAAATGATTGAAAGAATAAATGCAATTGAATTAGGCCTATTAGATTACTTCATTTTCGAGTCTTGAACGAAAAATCTACAAAATGGTGAATATGATATCATCAGAACGAGTGACGATCTCCGATCCGTAGATTCACAAATGTGACGTTGCTATGACTATTGGATTGATGAACAAGTCTTAAAAGAGCTCAATGTAGATTTCTCCTGGCAACGATTTAATATTGATCAGTCTTGGCCCATCAACTGGTAAAAACTGAAATTTGAAGTAGTAGGAGACGCCGTGTGGAGAGAGAAGATCTAATGCAGAGCTAGTAAATGGGGCTAGATGTACGAGTACATTGGATTCTATCAGAAGACAGGGGTTTAGTCTTGGGATAAAAGCTAAGGGTGCGTTTATTGCTGACACTCAGAGGATAATAGCTGATGAGATCAATGCATTTTTCGTTGTCACCATTCATGAATTGCTATTGTCTAGGAGCACAATTATTGAAGGCATGCCTTTGCTTCTTTTGTCTATTCATTCATTTCTGACCCCTTCATGGATCGAAGTGTCAGCAAACGTGAAGACGCACCCTAACGATTGGAAATGAAAGAATGACGATGATTATTACCTCAAACCTTCCACAAGAATTTTTCGAATTTTGAGACCCGTGATTTTGACCCTAAAAACTTGAAATTTTCAAGCCCTGAATAGTGGCTTCGCTGGGGTGGGATCGTATCATTAAGGTATACTCTGATAAAAATCAGACTACCTCATCTGTGCAACAAATGCCAATACAAATAGTCATCGGCTCGATACAGATAATGAAGACTTACCAAGGTGGATAAATAAGGAGGAGGCTTCCTTCTGGGAAAGTTGTCACATCACATTCATGGAATGACTTCGACAACAGGACATGAACTGCTGAGCACTCAGGCAGCAAGTGTGATGAATCCGAATAAACACGACATGTGACATCAATTTGAGCAAACACAGATTGAGATCGAATAACAGACAATGACACATGTTCTTGATTTGACTCTAAAATGACAGATTACAAGCATTTGTTTCAAAATAGATACTAATCGAATCATCTTCACAAGAATTTTCAAGTTAAAATGTGGTAAGTGGTTTCAGGGGAGATTTCATTCATCTTGTGAAATTAAATGCGTATCCCAATTTCTGATTTATCGCAGAAGACAAGATTTGATTAATTATTTAAAGCTTCTTATCTCTACACCACAGGGCATGGGACGTCCGCGGTTTGGTCTTCACCGCGTACACTGATTTAGCGAGTACATTTCAGTACGAGTAGAGCATGCTGGGAAGGATCTGTCAGCAGTACTTTGACGTGAGGTCATCAAAGTGGTGCCGGTGCCTTGCAGAGCGGTAGTGAGAGCCACTCCGGTGCGTGGAAATCTCCTTGAGAGAGGAGGAAAGCGGAAAAGAGGAGGTGAATAAGATAACTGATAAAATCATAAAAACCAAAAAAGACACTCGAAAATCGTCTAGTGTCAAAGCAAGTTCTGTGTAAAGGATAAACTTTTAGACATTTCGAGATCCCGTGTGGGCAAGCTATGATAATGTTATCACAAGCAATAAATTACGAGTACCTCCATTTAACTCAGAGGCTCACAGTAAAGAGAGGGCTAGAGGCGTTATCACAAAAATTCAAATTTTTGCATTTGCAGTTAGATTATGTGTGTCACCTCAGTCGCATCTTGATATCCGGGCTTTTAAGATATCGAAACTAATGTTTTTGATGCACCCTAGAAACATGGCATGCCACTATTATATGCGCAATGACAGCACGAAAGTCGACCTAAGAGACAGCATGCGAACGCCAAGTATAATAAAAAAATATACATAAAGTTGACTTCAACACACACAAGAAGAACGACATACACTCGAGATTTTCAACACTTAAAGAACGCTCAGCACCGAGCACCACACAGAATACGAAATAACAAGAATTGCGAAGACAAACGAGAACTCATATATCACATCATGCTACTTCTACACAGCTTTGTCGTCAAAATGGTTTCTTTCGTTCATCTTTATCTATGATGTATTTGAATGTCGTGCTGCCTCTTGTACTTAAACGTCCATTTCTCTCTCTCACTGGTCTTATGTGTTCTTTGCTTCTTTTTGTTGCAGAAACATACTTACTTCGAAAACGAAGCTGATAGGAAAGCCGAGATAATAAAATTATCTTTTTCCAATTTTTGGCTCCGCCATCTGTGCTTTGGAAGAATAGTGAAAGCTATCCTAATTCTCATCAAAAGAATTTGAATTCATTACGACCAAGCATATGATTTACTATGGAAAACAACTAATCCATTTCTGCTTTGAATGTTTGATTCAATTCGAGTTTTCAGTCTACCATTAACGAACACACACTGACGTTTGTGTAAAATACTGACCCTTGCCGCGCACCGCAATGAAGAGATTGAATCACTGATCGCTTTTCAGAGCCACAATGAAGACAATTGCATGACAGAACGCAATTGTACCTAGACTGTAAGTTTCTGTTCATTGTGATTGACAATGTAGGCTATTCCCACATTAACTCTCCGCGCAATTATATTCCAAACGAATAAACAGGATAGAACAACTCAGCTTAGTAGTCACGCAATTGCGAACAATTTCATTTTCTAGTGACTTCTGCAAACACATGGCGTAGCACTGATTGCATGCTCTTTCTTGATACTTACGACTTAGGAATGAAATTTAATCGTATGAGTGAGGAGATTTAGCTAGCAATTAAAAAAAGAGAACAAATTGCCACATCAATAAAATGTCTTAGAAGCAGAAAATTCAATACCGATTGAAATATTCGGAAAATGATTACCTCGAGTTCTCAGTTCATGCCTCCAGATCGCTACATCGGACTGCCATCTCGAAACTAATTGCAATAGGCGACCCACACTGCCATCCCTGAAACCGACAAGAATACAAAACTTTGTCAAGGAGTTGGTTTGTCGAGGTTTGAAATCGGAAAACTTGATTATCACGATCAATGTGACAAGAAAACAACAAAAGTGGTGCGACAAGACTGAATGTAAATGATGTGAAAGTGGTAAATCAGAACTGATGATGAAACGTTGAAGTCATTCGAAAATGTGCATCGGAAAATGAAATTGTAGAGTTAAACGCAATTTCAGTACATGATGTGTTTTTGTAAAATGAATTGCATAATCGCTTTAACCAGGAAAATAAAAACCACTAGGGTTGTCCGACGTTTCGAATATCTTTTACGAGGACGAATTACACAATGGCTAACATTGCTAACACATCAGTAGCAGGGCAGACCTGACACTGCCAAAAGTCATTATGTGCCTCTTTTAGAAATATAACGCACTGGCGTGTAACTATGAAATCACTTATTTGACATGCTCTTGTACAATGCACAGGTATAGTAATAAGGAACCTCAAGATTCTAGGTCTATCCAGGTAGAGGCCTCGCAGCATCAAAATTGCTGTTAAGATTTGTTATTCAAGTGTGTCAGATCACTTGTCACATGATAAATAGACATATTTCCTCATCAAAATTATCTTATGATCAAAGTTCATGTACCACAAATGCCTAGGGTTCTAAAAAAATTTAAACGATTATGTTTCTTGCTGTAATTCTTGATTATCCTTTTTAGTGTTACCTATTTAACTCGTAGAGAGATGATTAGTTAAGTTGAGGGCCCAGCAGACTGAATTTCAAATTTTACATTTCTTAATCAAATGAAGCTAAAAAATAAGACTATAGTAGGCCTAAGTCCTTTATGCATGCATTTATTATGTTATATACTACATGTGTGAAAATTACCCCAGAAAAATCATCAGACTAATACTTTGTTGCTTCTGATGGCAATCGATTCAAATTTCATTTACTTCCGCTAGTGTTAGATTTAAGTAGAAGGTTGTATATTTGATATAAAAATGACATTCATTGAAAAGCAAATGGAGCAAGCATGCGTAAAGCGTGAATAGAAAATTGCACGATGACAAGATTATCATTCATTAATTAGCTTACAAGGCACATAATTGACACAATCACACATTAGATGAACTGATATATAGCCTATGAGTGGCGCTACATGTGCGAGTACGTTGTGACAACAATCACAAGCGACATCATGTAAATATTCCTATTTTTATTGATACCAAATCAAATATCAAAACGAAACTTTTTATTGATACGAAGTGTCAAGAAATATCTCCTCACAGAGCTCTGCCGTTATAAGTCTGTGTGAAAGGGATAAGTCTATATCAATGACCGTCGTATGAATTAGCGTATTTCAGATTATCATGTATCGAATGAGCATTGAGATGCATGGGAACATGCACAATGCGACAGTAGATTGAATGGCAAAATACTTTAGATATGAAGCATGTATATTATCAAGATATTTTTATCAACTGCACATTTCGAAAATATTTAGGCTCCGATTGATCAGAGATTTACCATTCCAATCTCTACCAGAGGATATTTTATATGAAAGACCAACAAAATCAAACGAAACAAACAAAACGAAGGTCAGCTGGCATCGCAAGAAAATTTTCAAGATTAATAATACCTCTGAATACCTGACTTCTTCAGTAGCTGTATCTCTGAAATCAAGGTCACACATCATTGGGTATCGTCAGACATAGCGACACAGAATCGAGCATACACAATTGTACTCAAACAATTTCTCTTCACCAACCAACATCTCTCAGTAGACAGCAGAAATTGTTTTCGAGCCTTTAATTTGTGTGAATTCCGCCCCCTTTCGAAACTGTATGAGGGGTGTGAAAGTCAATGGTGTTGCATATTTTTATTGTGTGCATCCATCACCCCTTTTAGTGACACTGACTCAATAATTTTTCATGAATGATAAGAATACGAATAAATGAAGTCTACAGTATTTGAGATTGTCAAATCTATCATGGGTCAAACTGGTTGGAAGTGGGTCAACGAAGTCTGACCCACGACCCACCAACTTTTCGGAAAAACATGACCCACGACCCACGTGATTTTGTGACCCACTTGACCCACGACCCACTTCCAACTCTGCCCTCAACAATCTCACGTCTGACCACTTTACCCATGCTAATCACCACACGCACATTTTCACAGGCCAAAGGAAGCAACCTGAAACACACCTTCACTAACTGCAACAAAGCAAACTGGAAGGACCTTACCGAACATATCGAACACGAAATCCCAAGGCATCAACCACCCACCAACGTTCACAATGCCAACAACATACTCACCGACGCAATCTCACAAGCATACAAACTCCACATACCTAAATCAAAACACCCGTACTACCGACTCACATCAGACAGGCCATCCAACAAAGAAACAACATCCGCAGCGTATTCCCAAAAGATCGACAACTCAAAACACTCAACACAGAAGTCACTAAAGACAACACAAGCAAAACATTTGGATCAGCAAAATTTTCCGGTTGGTCCCAGAAGAACACTCCACAACCAGCGCACTCCACCAAATCAACAAAACCATCGCTGCTGGTTTCAACAGCAAAAAGTCACCTTTACGCACAATCACCACACCGCTGGACATGACAAAAGCATTCGACACAGTCCACATCCACAATCTCCAACAGACCAACATCCCTGCTCTCTTCATCCGATAGATGGCAAACTACATCAAAGGCAGGCAAGCTTACACTATGTACAATTAAACACGCTCAGCCAACAAAAACATCAAAACAGGCGTCTCACAAGGAGGAGTTCTCTACCTCTTCCTACAGACACCACACTCAAAACACGTTCTGCGCCGACGACATCACCATCACGGCCACACACTTAAACATCAAGACAGCTCAAGATGAACTCCAACCCTACCTTAACACTCTACACTCATGGAACCAACAAAACCATCTCCACATCAACCCCAGCAAAACTCAACTCTCACTTTCCACACTGGATCCCCACGAGCACAGTACGAACCTGTCACTCACCATGGACAACACTCCACTCACAACTCTCAACAACCGAATCCTGGGCGTCAACCCAGATACACAACACACATCAACAACACTTGCGAAAACACACCCTCAACATTCTCTCATGCCTCACTTCCACCAATTAGGGACAACAAGAGACGATCGTGGCAACCTACGAGGCCATCACACGCCTCTCTGGATACACATCCACAGTCTGGTCTTCCGCAGAAACTAATTCCACTTTGTCGTTGTAATTTATTAGAGATAAGATGGAAGTTCATTAGAAACGAATACTGCATTCCACAGGCACCATGTGAATGCATGAAGGATTTCAACATTCATAATAAACATATCCAGATATTGCAGTCCTTGAATTACGAGCATCCGTGCATGAATAATAGAATACATTTGAAGCTTCTCTCACTTGGCAACACGTCTCCTTGTTTTCTTCTCTGACTCCGACTTCCGTTCCTTTTTTGATGATTCTGTGATACATACTAGGCGTGATGAAGGGGTTGGTGTTTGACTTTCGCATGACGATATTATAGGACTGTCCTCTCTATTCTGCTAAAATATACCGAAATTAACAAGTCAAATTATGGAAGCTTCTTCTAGCAAAGCCTAATGATCGGACTTACTCTCGTCCGGCTAAAAGTAGGTGATAACTCAACGAGAAATCGTCTCTGACTGTGAGCCTGAAACAAGACGAGATGTGAATCAATGCCAGTTTACCTCACCTTATGTTTTTGTAGCACGGGGTATACAAAACAGTAAAACGTTTCCTCTGTAGAATATGGGAGAAATGCCATAAGAATTCCCCAAACATTCATTAACCGTGTAAGCATGAATAGTCACGAATGACGCAAGCTGAGCCGAAGATTTGGTTCAATATTTGCGTTGTATGATTTGAAAATTTGCACTTCAGGACTTATAATAGACGCACTTATATTGAGACTTTGGGTAAAAATCCCAGTTGAACAAGGCAACACATTATTTTTGCAGTAAGCAAATGTACTTAATGATTTTCCAGTCACTTATATATTTAACTGAATGTTAATAATGATAGAATTCCTCAAACGATCCTTTTGATAGGAAATTTAAATTCCAATGGAAAAATAATAAAATTATGTCTTAACTGTAGCACAAACAGCTTTAACGTCACTACTCCCCCCATACTGGGGCTTGGACGGCTTTTCTAGAGCGTTGTGGTACTTTTAGTCCGGATGCCCTTCCTGCAGACTTCTACGCCACGGAGACCACTCACTGTTGATATCTATTAAAAACAATCCATTCATAAATTCGACTTTGATCATCGCATATCATTGAAGATGAAAATGCATAAATTATATATTGAATATAAATTACACGGAAATATATACAGAATTATTATTGACAGTAAGAGACTCTGGTTCAAGAAAACGTGATTTCATGATTAGGCACACTTTTTATTAACAATTTGGAAAAAATTTTTATCGAAGAACTACTAATTCAAGATACTTGATTTTGAGAAGGCTTTTAATCTGATGTCACTCCAGAAATTACTGAACAAATTGAGTACGTAGATATTCTCTACATATAGATATACTACAAGGAGATATGCTCTAGATCAGGGTTTCTCAACCTTCTTTGGTTCACAGCCTTCATTGTATGTTCCTATTTCTGTACGGCCCCCTAGCAGTCGAACCGGTACAGTGTAACATGTTAAAAGAATTCACTGATATATCGAACTGATTGGAGTTTCCCATTTCGTTTATAAAATTTTCACAGTCTCATGGATATATCGAACTCATTAAGCCTATTGCCATGACATTGTTTTTCCGACCGCGCCACAACGGGAGGGGGGGAAATTTCGACCCCCCTGCTGATCTCCCAAACTATTGCACCAATTTTGCCAAACCACCCATTAATCGAAGGGGCGTTCAATGCGGATTTAGAAAAACAGCATCAGTTTTATTTCTAAGGTCATCTCTGGTGTGAGGTGACCGTCAAAGATCAAAAACTGCCACTTTTTAAACAAATTTCCATTAGAACACTATTTGAAATGGAAAATGACAATAAAAACTGATAAATCACATACTAATCGAAAGATCTGGTTAAATTGATTGATCAAGCGATGATTATTAATCGCTCTGAAATTACATCTTTGTATTAGATGAGGTCAAAGGTCAAATAATTCAAACTTTTGGTTCAGCTCAAATAACACAAAAATCGCACACTTTATTATTTAGTTTCTGCAAGTGAAGAAGCAACCCAATTCGGTGACTTTTATCGAGACACTGAGGCTAAAAGCAACATGATCCTGACAATTTTCAATAATGGCTGATTACATGCAGAACTAAAAAGCACAATAATAGTAAAAAATCATATTTGAAATTTGAATTTCAAATATGCATACACAATAAGCAGATTCCAAGATTTTGCATTTGTGAAAATCTCTACATTAATACGAAGAATCCTTAATGTAATCTTAACTTATTTCATCAAGAATTGATACCGCAATAAGTGAATATACACCGAAATCAGCCAAAATAATACAAGCATTCAAATTTTTAAAATAGTTCTCATACCAGCAGCATTGTGCCAAGTACATTATCATTATGTCAAAATTTGCACAATACACAGAAAGTAAGCTATTACTAGAAATCTGGTGGCCATAACTTGCATGGTTTAAAAGAAATTCAAAAAAGTCGCCACGGTGGGACGAGGGTTCAGCTGGAAATTTGATTTCTTCTCTTATCCTAACCGACAAGAGATAATTAAATATAGCAATGCTAGCATAGCAACGGAATCTAACAAGAAATGCTTGACAACTGAAATTTTAAGTAAAATCTGCCTCTATTTTTAGAGATGATGGTTTTTAAACCTACAAATGAGCATGAAACAACACAACTTGAAACTATCAAAAATAGCAGTATAAAACATTAAATTAAAAATAGGGTAAAAAACAATTGGGAAGCACGAAGGATGGACTGAGCATTGACTCTAATAATGAAAATGCCTAAGCGTTGCAGCAGCTATTCTCTTTCCTTCTGCACGCGCTGCGGCTGACTCTGGATGGATGGCGGACTCTATGAGAGATGAACCACTATGCGCACCGGTGCAAGTAGCATGCCAAATCAAACACCGACCCATGCGATGCGGGAAAGTCGTCATTTCGTCAGGTCGTTTTCCGTCACCTCTGTCAAAACCAACAGGTCAAGAACAGATGGAATACCCGCACGTTCTAGCGCTCGTTTAAAAATGTCATTCAAACCAGCATGACAAGGGAATCTACCATCGGATCGTTAACATGATAGAGGGTGATGGCCGAATGTGTCCACCGTCTTGCCGCATTTACACGGGTGAACCTCATAAATCTTAGCACCTAGTCGCAGAGCAACACTGATTCTCAGAGATTTATCATCAGGCTAAGTTCCAATCGTTGGATTCGGCAGAGTTTGAAGCCATGAACCTGTGAAAGTAGCGGCTGCACTCTCTAGGCCGGCCAGATGAACTCGGTCAAGCTTGGGTTTTAGATTTGTTTGTAAAGGAGAGAATTCTTCAGTCCCATGAATGCTGTGATTTCGGCGTCTGGAGACCCATCGTAAACCATCGGTCAAAGCCATCCGTGTAATCTAGTTGAAAAGATTCTGTTAGTTTGGATAGAACTTCGTCAAACAAAGAAAGACGGGAGAGGACCGATGATAAAAAGGCTGGTAAAGCGACAGCTGATGGTAATCTAACACCAAGGCCGCCGAAACTGACGCCGAAACTGTTCCACGAGGTGTCATCAAATGAAGCGCTACATATTTGTGTCGTAACTGATCTGATCGCTTCATCAAATAATGCTAAAGAATCAGCGAATTTATAGCAGGGGGATGCACGAAGCGTGTAAATCAGCTTGGGAATAGCCAAATAATTGAGTAAAATGTGATCCACTTGTGTGATTTCGTCTTTGTACAATAAATAAATGATTGTGGAAGCTATGTAGTATGACGGGGTTTAATGGGGTTTAAAGCCATATTCACAAATAGGCCCTAATACGAATCACGGATATAACGAATTAATGTAGCATTTCCCTTAGCTGTGATACTTCTGATCGGAACTGCTTGAATATACGCCTAATTTATTATGATTTACTTGAAAATAAATGATGAATTCACAAAAAACGACAGTGAAAATCTTACAGAATAACTGATACAATCAATAAGGCAAGAATGTCAAACACCGCATGTAAGCTTACAGGCAGCCCTTCTTACATGCATAGCAGTGATCGTTCACTTTCATCCAGCATAGTCTATTTGTGTGAGGTTCGTGCTGTGACACAAGGCCTTTGATGTTCGGCTCAATACTGGACAGTTTTAATCGAAAGTCACCTCTGTCATAAACGATGAGTATGTTTCTTGATTTCGATGCTGAAGCCTTGTTCCACAAGGTATGACGATGGAAAAGCTGTGAGTAACTGCTCAGCTTCGCCGAATAGTTTGGGATACTTGATTCTTGATCAACATCTTGATGTGATCGACATACACTCCCACAACCTCTGTGCTCACATTTTCATTGTTTAGACTTGGAAGCTGATGTAATTTAGCCCTTTGGATATTTTTCCTCAGCAGGGATACCTACGTCATAAAACTCGCGATGTGGGGTTTGATCTGAATGAGATCCATATGCTTTCTCCTTGAAGGCGAAGGTTCAGGTCGCTCAATTTCAGAAATATATCAACCAAGTAGGCGATATCCTTTCGAGTCTCTCGCAATGAATCGTGGTAAAAAACAGCCAATGATGTGCCAATAGCAACACACATCTAACAAAAGAAAAGATATTAGACATAGTGACATTTCATCACGCTTTTATTCCAGTTAAGGTGATCACAGTCAAGCGCCAGCCAAGCAGGCATAAACGCTTCTGTTCCATGACGATGGAAGGGAAGATCATATCTCTATGTCTATGAACATAAAAATAAATACTCTGATGGTTACGTGGTCAAAATAGCTTGAATGCCAGCTAAATGCTAGACAGCCCCCCTACTGCCCTCGACGCTTAGCGCCCCCTCAAACTTATCGCCCACCACAAAGTATCGCCCCCGTTGAGAAACCCTGCTCTAGATATTCAAGGTGATCTTTACAACTTGTTTAGTCATAGATTCGAAAAAGTTGCCAATGGCATGTTTTTTTTCTTATGCTATGACTTTTGGCATCCCTCAAGGCTCCGTACTTGATCCAGGTGTATTTGTAGCCTACATAAATGATATCGATGGTAATGTTGCAAAATCTTCTTTTCTGAAATACGTGGATGACATCACGCTTTACATCGAAACAAAGTGTAATAACCCTCAAGAAGTGGCTCGGTTACTGCCATTTGGCGCCCTCTTCTAGGATCCTGCGTAAGTCTTCATTAGGAACGTCGCATAACTGCTGACGTTGCTGAGTGTTCTTAGCAAGTCGCTCATTGGAATTGAAGAGTGTCGTGTCATCTGGATACATCACCAATTTACTCACTAGGCAGTCTGGGAAGTCGTTGATGTACAGTAGAAAAAGAGTGGGTCTCAAAAATTTGCTCTTGAGGAACTCCTGCATTGACAACCTTGGTGGAAGACTTCTGACCATCTAAGACGACAGATATCTGCCGGTCACTAAGGAAAGAAGCAAGACGTCTGTGGAGTTGATCAGCAACTCCATAGGACTGAAGCCTCATAAGGAGTCCCTGATGCCAGACTTTATCGAATGCCGTGGAAATATCTAGGGCAACTGATCTCGTCTCACTTTCTCTGTCAAAGACACGACTCACATATTCAGTAACATATGAAAGAAGATATGCAGTTGATCGAGAGTGCCTGAAGGCATACTGCTCTTCTGATAGAAGGTTCTGAGTTTCAAGGAAGTTAACAATATATTGGTTAATCAGTGCTTCAAAAATCTTACCAGGAATCGGAAGCAGGCTGATAGGACGGTAACTAGATGGAAGAGACGGAAGAGTCAGAACCTTTCTTTGGAACTGGAACCACGGAAGGTACTTTCCAACAAGAAGGAAACTCACCGGTGGATACACATCTATGAACAGTTTGGATAAAAGTGGAGAAAATTCAGGGGAGAGATGCTTGAAGAGTATGAAGACTAACACCGGGATGCCATCTGGTCTACTAGACTTGAAGCTATCGAGACCTGCGATGATCTTTTTGACGCTTCGGACCGTCACTGAAGGAGGACTAACTGTCTCATCAGTACGCGCGGGAATTGGAGGTGGAATTCTACCTTCATCGTCCAATGTTGAATTCTTAGCAAACTCCTTGCAAAGAAGCTCGGCTTTGTCTGCTGAGGTCGTCACCATAGAAGTACTGACTTCGGCATGACGGAGTGCTGGGATGGAGGATTTGTTCCTACCCGTGACACTATTTTAAATCCTCCAGAAGTCCTTAGAGCCAAGCTTTTGAGTAGAAGATGGATTTCCGTACATACAAAGCGTAACGGCTTCTGGCCTGATGTATGGTTTCCTTGCCATTTTTACGTGCGGTTTTGTACAATTCAAGATTGCCAGCGGTACTGTCACGCTTGTACTTATGGAAAAAGTGATTACGCTGGCAGGTTGCAGCAGCTCATATTGGTGTAAACCAAGGTTGGGAGTGGGACTTCATTTGTAGAGTACGGTGAGGAATGTAGGCCAACATCCCTATCTGAAGCCACTCTGTCAGTTCTTGCGCCGACTTGTGGACGTTCTCGATCAGAATCAAATTCTCAGCTTGAACTTGACTAGGAAAAGTGCGGAAGCCACACCAGTTTGCTTTGGAGACGTCCACCATCCTATTTTAGATGATTATGTCCACCAATCCTATGCTACAGGGGATCTTCGAACGTTCGATGCGTACCGTTGCTGCATGGTCGCATCGGCAAATCAGTAGGGTTGGGGTGAATATTTGAATTAATAATCCTTTTTATAAAATTCGAAATCCGAAATGATTTAAAGTAATGTACATTTTCAGTCCCATCAAAGTAAAAAGAGTTTGTTTCAAATTATGCTCCTTCAAATTAAATGCGTATGTTGCTTGCTGTGTTAGGTCAATTGCATGTTATCACTTCACAAAATAATGATAAGAACATGTCACAGCTTATTTGGTGTAAGTAGTCTAAATCCAGCTCTATTTGATAGACGCAAGGACAAGGATGCAATATTCTTATAAGACAATACATATTCTTGAATTTGTGGAATATAATCAGATCAATTTCATACTGAAGTGAGGAGTGAATTTACATATTTTGTTTATTTCGGCTTCTATTGAAAGTGAATTCATTAGCTCACACAAGAAGGAGACATATTCATAAGGATAAGGAAGCAATAATTTGTAAATTCACGAACTTTGAATTCCAATTTGTAAATTTACGAAGTTTATTGTATTGCTATTGCGGTAGCTGCTGTAAGGAAGTGCAAACTTATCAAGTTAAGGTGTGCTCCAGTCACTCATGGGACTGACATAATAATACTACTACTAATATTTGCACTCAACTACATCAACAGTGCACGAAATCCTGAGTCTGTTTTGCATCTTGATGCATCGCATGAAAATGATAAGTTCTCCCTCAATGAGCAGACGAGAACGAATGCATCGCTACTTGCCTTTGAATGAGTCTCTTCAGAGACCTGAGAACTGCAGAAGATTGGAGACTTATTGCCACTTCCTTGGCTAGATAGCTCTGATTCAAGGACTGATATGTCGTTTTCAATGTTTTCATGCAGATCGTCATTCTTTATCGCTGTAAATGAATAATTCCAAAGCTCATTTTTGTTGTTTCAAAATCTTACATGTCTAAGTATGATTCATTGTGGATAAAGCAGCCGATTAGCATACATGATGTTGATCATTTCTGTCATTGAGTCATGAAAGCTACGACGCTTGAGAAAAGTGGTTGATCCAATAGTAGACATTGTATCAAAGTACCGCGAACGGTGATTTTCTCTGGGACTGTAACTGACATGTTTGTCTTAGATCGAAGATGGAAGACATCATAGATTTTTTACCCAGAATGGGCACATTATGTCATAAAAATTTATTTTAAGATGTGATGAGATATTTAAGCATAATGATAGTCAGAGATTTGCCGACAATTTCTTCCTCAATTCGCGCACAAATGGATTAATAGCTTGGATTTGTAGATCTTGAAACGCTGAATACAAAAATCAAATTCCTAAGTGTCACAGTCAATAAGTTAGATTGGAGGATTCCCATTGGAATCCAATGGTAAAATTCAAGAAATATCTCTGGCCTGTGAAACACATGGGGATTTTCTTCTTCTTTTTTATAGAAAAGAAACTACAAATTAGATTGCCATGGGATTTGAAACATGTTAGAGTTCAGATCATAAACTTCAATATAAAAGTTAAAATGAGTCACATGATTCAGTATTTGATGTTTGAGAGCCTCTACAAAATGAGTAAATTTCATGTTTTGACTAAATGTTGGCGATTCTATGATCTTTTTAACATTTATTTATGGTGTGATGAGATATTCGAGCATCAGAAGGTAAACCTTTCACATATTCAAAGAACAATAAAACATTTATATCATTACTGCAAATTCAACTTATGGAACAAAAGGAATCGTGTGTAAATTTCATTCACTGAAACATTCACGTCTTCGGACCGCTACAGATATCTGGACTGGGTGAGCGCGGTGTCTCATTGAATGCTTCTCACCTCTCGAACAATCTTTCAGTCATCAATTTATACGCTGATTCATTTTTGCCTTTTAAACATTCAATGTGTGATTTCATAACTGAGATTGCTTGTCGGTAGCTTTCAAGACGGTGTTCGAGCTCAGTGTGGGAACAAAAATGAGCACGAAATTATTGTATTCGACTATGAGAAGTTCATCTAATGGAATTTCAATCAAAAATTAATATGCTTTGTTCGGCATGAATGATATTTCAATAAAGCAATATTGATCCTGTATAAAATGCCTGTCGAGGAATAATTCAAGAAAATACTCACATTCCTGAGAAATGTTCATAATCTCAGATTCATCCTCTTCACCTTCTCCACAGAGTGATAGTTTTCCTCGGATTGTTCTTCTAACCTTAGGACGTTTCTTCTTTGGCGAGATGGAATCAAATGAATCATCCACTATACTCCACGTATTGGATCGTTCCTCTGACAAACTGAAAAGAAGAAGTACAAGCACCAATGATATGAAGCAGTAGAAACACTATTTTCATTCCATGTAAGAGAAATCATGCATCGTAATTTATCGGCTTTCTCAGGTTGGTGTCTCGGTTTCAAGCTTCAAATTCCCGGGCTATTCCTGGGCGATTTTAGCATATTTATAGGCTACTTTTATGTCATCCAGCTTTGTTATTGCAATAATACAACAGCATGTAATGATGGTCCATAAAAGATCAACGACGAACGAACCTAGGTTATGTAAATTGTTCGAAAAATTTTGTAATTTTGTTTTACATGATTTAAAATACCTTTCTCACCTTTTCCTGGCGATGTTTCTCTTTTTACCCGTTATTAGAGTCATTCGAGGCATTGTGGATTAATCTGTAATGATCTGAAAAGGAGAGTTAAAAAGCATTGATTATTTCATCAAATATAAAGATCAAATAGTCACATTATAATTTTTTTCACAATAACAGATGCAATGTCAACCAAAAACAAAAATCGCAAGTTATTGAAGACGACGATCAAAAACCACTACTTCCTACTCGATGGCTTGTTCGAGTTACAGCTATGTAAAAATTTGTAGGCAACCACCAAAGAGCTGAAATTTGACTGAAATTTTATACTCAATTTGAAGACTGAAATCCTAAGTGAATCAAAGCAAGTCTCAAAGTTGTTGAAGGGGTATGTAAAACAGCCGATGACCATCAGTTTGCGTCAATGTCGCAAGACGCATCAGGTGTTTATCAGCACACCAGCGTCGGTTTCATCTGCTGAAAAGACATTCAGTGCTCTACGACGTCTTAAATTCCAATGCTGATGTACGATACCTCAATCCCGCCTAGCACACTTGCTTCTGTTACGTCCACAAGCAGCTAGGGGTGAGATCACGTCATGACGAAATTTTCCGGAAAATATAGCGAATGGATCTTAAACAAATTTAGATTAGGATTATCTGACAATACAATGGATTTCAATGTACTCATGGACTGCCTCAATAGGTCTGTTTATCTCGGTCAGAAAGACTGGTTATGAAGTCAACATTAATTATCTGTAGCGTAGAAAACGTCGTAAAAGTACAGCACAAACGTCACCACTTTGGTTCACATGATTTTCCGTCTTAGAACATACAGCTAACTCTGTGATGCAGTTAGCCAATAATTTTTGACACGACACAAGTTTCATGGCCATGAAAATTGACTCTCTTCTGTCAGCTTTACTATTCGGTGGATAATTATCATCAATTGATAAATATCAATCGACGTCATGCTGAAGACAACAAGAAGCAGTGAATAAGGCTAAGGCAAACAATCAGAGATGAGATACCGATCGTCTTCGCTCATTTGTCAATTCAATGGCAAGGTTGTAGTGTTGTAGATACTACAATACGATCTCTACACTTCGATCGATCGTTGTCGTGTCGGCTTTGCTGTGTAGAACAATACAGTTAATCGATCATTGAACGCAAGAGAATTATCTGATTCCCGGATTGCGTAAATTCAGTAACCTCAGCGGTCAACGAACCTTGTACAGTCTTTTGGTTATGCTCCGCGACAACGGTAATTCACAATAAATTTTGCCGAGTTCGAGTCCTGGTTGTGACATCTAGATATCCTTCTTATGGACTCCACATGTGTTTTGCTACAATAAAAAGAAATTCAGCTTCCAGTTCTGTGACATCGACCGACAAGACAGAGGTCGAATTCCATTGGAGATCTCTCCTCTGGAGCCAACTGTAAATCATTACTCCCGCCCAGCTTGCAAGGACTACAAGATGGCAGTAGAAGTGATCAGGAAAGAATAACTCTATACCTCAACGGCATTGATACCATCTACCAGTACAATGACTTACTTGACTTATGGGCATAAGCGAGGATCGCCCCTTGCTCCCACCGTCCTGCACTCTTTGCGCCAACCTTCTCGGTCCTTTGCTCGACGCTCTGCCGTAAATAAAGGTAGACCTTAATTTGGTCGGTCCAACGTTTCTTGGGTCTCCCCCGCATCCTTCGATTTGAGAAATCTTGCTGGTCTGCTTTGTACACGTGGTTTTCAGCTGGTCTTCCCACTACATGTCCCACAGACTTAAATATTTTGCTTATATGCTTCGGTCTGCTGATGTGATTAATTCGAAATCGATGGCACATCTAAGTGGGCAAAAAGGAATTCCTAATACCCTACAGAGATAGGAAAAAAGTCGAGCGTCGCTTGCGGATTAATGTGAGTTAAAGCAAAGTGCTTCGATTGCCACAATTCCCTCAGATTCGAAGAATTCAGATAATTGCCCACAAGTTTTCTCCATAATGTTGGCCCTTCCGATCACTATTAAAAAAAGTAGCACGCGTACGAAAATTAGTTCACTTGATGATTTCACCATCGTCTTCTCACCATTCCTTGCTCCATAGTGCATACACTGAATCGAATGCTGGCCAAGACGGCGATGTGTGTTTTGGTGTGTGCGGAGTAATACCACAGCACGCACGCATCTCTCACTGGCTCTGGTTCCCTCTGCTGACAGCTTATTGTTTGCCATTTTCAATAGCAAGCGATACACGAATTATCCATTCGAGAAGGAGCAAATTTTCTAATTCGGTGATGTGCCATTTCGATATTAAGGTTACATACAATTCTTACATACAACTAGGGTTGGCACGAAATATTTCTGCTTATGAGAGGTATACTTTGATTTATCATTTAAGAATTAATTGTTACTTTAAAGGCTGTGATAAGTATGTGTTCATCAGTAGACTAACTGATTTTTCTTCACGAGCCAATCAGATCAATACACAAAAATATCCAAGTTACCATGAATGCGGTTCCGGAAATAAGACTGCTGCAACGTTCGCCATTGTCTTATTCTTGGTTCAAGGAACTTATGATTCGATGAGTAAACAATTCATCATTTGATTATTCCGCTCTTTAATGGACAGTACATAGCCTATACAGCAGAGGACCGTTATTATTTGGTACTCAAAAATTTTCGGTTAAGAATTTATTCCTATAGTAATCTAATCTGAGTCACAATCACAACTCACAAATGTGATTCAAGCGCTTGTAATCATAGTATGTGTGCACAAGAATGTAGAACATTTACATTCGATGTTGTGGTGTGGCGTGTAGCAATGCCGTAGCTGACAACCTCAAAGGGGGATGGGTATGACAACAGACCTGGAGGGCAAAATTTTCAGGCTGTGACTAATGATAGGGAGGTGGAACTGAGTTTTATAAAATTTCAATGCTCTAAATAAAAGTTAATAGTCAGCGTGTTAACTACCGATAAGTTATTTATTGAGAACCCACAATGCTCTTAATTCTCAGCTTTAGAGTTGCTGTCAACACGTGACTTACAGTTTCAGATAACTATTTTGAATAATTTTAGCTTCGTATACTTTCTATTATGTGTTTTAGCCATATATAGTCATAGGCCTACATAGTTCAATAATTGCAGTAGATTCGTAGATATACATGTAAAAATGGTGTATTGTCAGGTAGCCTATTGTTTTCCTGATATAAAAATCTGGTCAGCTAAGTATGTTATGAATGATGAGCATAAAAGCTATAGTCTACAAAGTATGCTATGTAGAAAGAACTTTCTACCTGAAATCAATCCTTAAGTCTCTGCATTAGAATCATGCTGACAAATAAATAAATCTCATTAGATTGGATGCGATGTCATCTTATCAATGTGCATGTGTGCTGAAAATTGCAAAAAGCCTTTTGACTGGAGAAGTAGGCCGTCTATTAGTATTACATGGAATTGATTATGGGCTATTCAAACAAAATGTGATATTTGAACGTTTAATAAATTATGAAATTATCAAAATGTTAAGAATGCTATTGCATGTAATCCATTAATTTTACCAGCAATCACAATCGTTGATTCAAAGATCAAATGGACTTTTGCTAGTAGAGACAACAGTAGAGAGCACTAAATCTGAAATCTCATCTACATGTACGTGTACATGGAAGTCGAAGTAGACTGCGGTTAATGATGCGCAAATTCATCCAGCATAATGAAAAAAATGAAGCGAGTCGACACAACGGAAAGTGTTGATATGGTGGACTTCTGCTTCGGTGGCGAGATGGGAGTGGGACCAGAATTGGAGCATTTGGGAAAGAGGTGAATATGAAGCAACGGATGAGGGGAATCAGGAGGATGCCGATAACTTTTAAAGCGCTGATGCTGTTATCGAATGCCAATTTTATTGTTGATTAACATCAATGTCGCAGTATTAAGATAGTTTTGTCGATAAGCTCAATCGTTGCCCCGGCCATATAATCTGAACATACTCTGTACAAACGCTGATGAATGACAATGATAAATGTTGACATAGCGTTGAAAATGATAACTTCCAAATCTTCTAATTCGCATCAAAATTTACAATGCTAAAAGTTGAACTCAAAAAATCACCTGTTGTCAATTTGAAAGCGTTCCTCGGCTAGTTATTGCACCAAATGACTTTTACATGTCATGACACCCGGACATTTCCTTCACATAATAAAATCATTCTTAGTGTAAACTCAGTTTAGTGACGACAGTCCGTTAAAGCAATGCATATGTTTTCACTAATTTGGCTCCACCAATTCCAAGAAACATTTTTCAGAAGTGAAGTCTGAAATAACAACTTTGGGGCATTGCCCAAAGGCAGTCAAGATTTCGTGACTGTGCTCGAACAGGAAGTGTCTCTAAATTCAAGAAAGAAAAGAGATATGCCTAATATTGACTGTTTCTATGTTACACTTCATCTAGAATAATCGGCGAAATAAACTTCGAACAGTTCTTGACCATACACTCAGGGAATTCTTTTGTATTCATCCAAAAATTATAAACTTTGATAGACTTTGATAAGCTTCGCGAAGCATTTGATTTTTATATTTCCTCCGAAACAAAAAATAAACTTCGGAGTTTTGCCAACCCTACATACAACCCTTCAACAGTCCATAAATCAGAACAAACACTCAACAAGCGCACACGCAGAGCACTGGCACGACTCCAAACAAACAAATCACCTCTCTTAAAAGAATACTTACACAGTGTAAAGTTTTTAGGGATCATTCTATTTTATAAGTTCTAATCGTTCTCTTCTTGACTTTTATGTTTATGGTCACCATAGAATTTTTGGTGTTGAGTTAATCAGTGTACTATGATTGTGCTATGTACATGTATACGACATCTATGACATTTATCTCATTACAGATGTCCATGTGTATCCCAAGTTTAAATTTTCCTACCTATAGTTAGCCTACAAAGCAAATAATTCTATGCATGGTGAAATGTCAAACTAAGTTGGTGAGTTTTGTGAATTGTCAATTTCTGTAATAAATGCATGTTTCAGACCCCATTTACGTCATTTTTAGAAACCGTCTCCCTAAGGCCATCCTTTACTTGGTGTATAATTACTGAATACAAGTCCATGAAATACCGAAAAGATGAGTTTTAACGACGCGTTTTACAGTTTCAACTTATGCACAATGATCCATTAAAGTCAAGTCCAAGTTCTCAAGTTCGTAAGTCATCAAGTCAAGTCCAAGTCCTCAAGTTCGTAAGTCATCAAGTGAAGTCCAAGTCCGCAAGTTCGTAAGTCATCAAGTCAAGTTCAAGCCAACAAGTTGCAGAAATTCAAGTTTGGTCAATAATTCAAGTTCAATTCAAGTCCGTGGTACAAGTACTGGTGTGGTCAAGTTTAGTCAAGATTCTGTGAGTAAATTGGCATCAATCTCGGATGCGGTATTAAGTGATTGCAGAAAGCAGTCCGCCCTCCACGTGCCTGCGTTAAAGCAGTGCCTTCCTGGCTAATTCACGCTCTCAACAGATGGTCCGGTGGCCTTGTGGTTAGAGGATATGCTTGCACGTCCTCTAGCTCCAACGTCACTGGTTCAAACCTACCCACGACTGATGAGGCCCAACAGGCCGAAACATGTCTCGTGGTAGTTACATCTGTTGAGATTAGATAAATTGGTAACCTTGAATTAAGTGACAATCGGAAGTTTCTAGTAAGTCCAACGATTTCTTGCTAACTAATTGAAAAGTGGTAGCTCAAATAACTCAGACAGTAACTCAAACTTCGGCACCTTCCTTGATAATTGCAATACTATTCTTCTTATCTATCGATAATTTTTATTGCATGTGTTGCCATCTGTAACTTTGTTCATTCGTGCATGCTTTAAGCATAGTTTTGTGAAATTCATGCAGTGATATTAACGTGATGTTTTTTGTGAATACTCTACCAAGCTACTGAGATTTAACTGGGATTTTTAAGTCATTGTTTCCGTAAGTATTTCATAAGTATCATTGTGATTTTGTGATAGCCAGTTTATCCGAATTTTGTGCATTATTATGTCAGATTTAAACCGATTACTGCGTCTAAGAGGCTTCACAAGAGCAAAAATCACCAAGTCATTGAATAAGGCTAAAGAAGCCGTTGACAATGATAAAACTGCTGAATTCGCATCATTGCCTTCGTGTCTAAAAGATTGTTTGACTACTGTAACTGAAAAGAACCAACAAATTCTTGATTTAATTGATGATTCCGACGCGATATCACTCGATTCAAACTATTTAAGAATGCTTTCTCTCGAATTGTTGAGGATAAAGTCGATGACAATTCCGACCGGCTTTATTATTTAGAGTAATATACTTCAGGCATGCCAAAGGAGCTAGTCCAAAGTTGTTGCCATATGCAACCGGAAAAAGGTTACCTAAAAGCATGGCAGATGCTCACAGAAAAATACGGTGATGATTACGAAATCTCCAATGCGTACTTAGAAAAATTGAACAAATGGTCTGAGATAAAGCATGAAGATGGCCTTGCACTAAAAAAGTTTAGCGTATTTCTGAAAAGCTGTATGAACTACATGGAAAACGTGAGTACACTTAACCAATTAGAGAGTCCGAAGGAAATCAAAATGATAATACATAAACTTCCATATAAAATGCGTGAAAGATGGAGAAGCAATGTTCTCAACATAAGAGAATCTGGATTCGATGTCACGTTCAAGCATCTCGCAGATTTCGTCGAATTGACAAATATGCCCGTGTATGGAGATTTGAAAGGCGCCGAAAAGTGTGGACGTAGTTTTAGTAAGAGTGAAGCCAGTTCTTTTAAAACGTCCAAAATAAGAATGGAAAATCTTTTTCCTTGTCAACAAATGTAGACGAAAGTAAATTTAGTAGCAGCACTCAAGCAAAGATGCCTTCCTCTAGATTTGAACCGCGTAACTTCACATGTCCTTTTTGTAACGCACATGACCATGTTCTTGGTGCCTGTATTTCTTTTGAAGCTTTACCACTTAGTAAAAGACATACTTTTATTAGGAACAATTCATTGTGTTTCGGTTGCCTCAGAATATATCACCAATCTAAACTCTGCAGAATGACATGTAGAACTTGTCATAGGAAGCATCCAACATGTTTACATATGAATAAGGAGCATAGCGTAACTGGTACTATTTTCGATAAGGAAAAGTTGTCGCGAGAGGTTGAAAGTAAAAACCTTCATACTGGGGCCGGTGGTGAAAAGGAAGTTGCGTTGGCCATCGTTCCAGTTAAAGTCCAATTGAAAGGTTGTGCTCAGTCAGTAGTTACCTACGCTGCTCTGGACAATTTTAGCACTGACTGCTTTGTATCGGAAGATTTAATGCAGACTCTAGGAGTCCAAGGCAAACAAGAAGAAATAAAGCTGACCACATTAGAAAAAGTTCAAAGCCCTCCCCTCACCCGCGTAGTTAACGGCTTGGAAATAAGTGATCTTAGTAAAAGTGAATTTGTTTACCTTCCTGTCACGTACTCTCGTCCCAAACTGCCGATATCCGTCGATGATCTAGCTAAGAAATGTGACCTCGAAAAGTATCCACATCTCGTTGATGTTCCAATTATTGAAGTGGAGGCCGACGTTAGATTGTTAATTGGAATGAATGTTCCAGAAGTTCTTAAACCGTTAGAGGTTTTAAGCGGGTCGGATAACGAACCATTCGCAACCAGGCACAAACTCGGTTGGACAGTAAGTGGTCCTTTTTCGCCTGGCTCACTAAGAATAAATTTGAAAGTTTACAGAACTGAAGTAGTAAAGTTTAGAGACATCGAAGAAAAATTAAATCATATGTACTCTCATGAGTTCAAGGACGTTGAATTAGACGAAGTAGGGCTGTCTGTGGAAGATAAGATGTGGAAGGAAAGGGTTTCTTCTAGTACTTTCCAAGATGGTCATTATATCGTTCCACTACAGTTTCGTAATGAAAGTTGCAGGTTTCCAGATAACAGAAGGCAAGCATTAAGGCGACTTCACTCGATGAGAAATCGGTTATTGAAAGATACCAATTTCAAAAATGATTATTCCTCATTTTTTTGAAAGTATGTTACAGGCTGGCTACATGGAAAAGGTTCCCGATGATGAATTATCCTTGACTGACCATATTTGGTATTTAGCGCATCATGGTGTCTATCATAAAGAAAAGCAGAAAGTCCGCGTAGTTTTCAATTGTTCGCTGAAGCATGAGGGAGTCTCTTTGAACTCGAGATTGCTCCAGGGGCCAGACTTGACGAATAATCTTGTAGGAATCTTACTTCGGTTTCGACAGAGAAACGTAGTTTTCGCAGGAGACATTGAAAAAATGTTTTACCAAGTGAAAGTTCCTAGAATTCAGTATGATTACATGAGATTTTTCTGGTACCCAAATGGTAATCTTGATCGCGAACCATGTGAATACAGGCTTACAGTCCATGTATTTGGCGCAATATCTTCCTCTAGTTGTGCAAACTTCGCACTGCGACAATCTGTCATTGATGGAAGAGTTCGCATGCAGGAATCAGTTGTTCAGACTGTGTTGAGAAATTTTTACGTTGATGATCTCTTGAAGTCTGTTGACCATGAAGAAGAAGCGATTTCTCTTCTGCACTACGTAAAAGATGTCTGTTCTTCTGGTGGTTTTCGATTAACGAAATTCATGAGTAATTCAAAAATAGTGATTGATTCTGTCCCCGAAGCCGATCGAATAGTCGATCCCGAATCATTTTCCCTAGATCTTGATCATGACGCACCTACCCATCAAGCTCTTGGAATAAGATGGAACTTTCGTAGTGACACATTCAGTTTCAAGGTCAATATACAGGTTCTTAGTCAGACACGCCGTGGAATTCTTTCCTTGATATTCTTCATTTTCGATCCACTTGGCCTAGTTGGTCCTGCTGTGTTACCAGCAATCTTTAAAGAAGTATGTCGTTAGAAACTTGGATGGGACGAACAAATATCAGAAAATGAAAGTACTGCGATAAAGAAATGGGTCTCAGATTTGCCAAAGCTTACAGAATACGATATTCCACAATGCATCAAGCCTTATCATTTCATTGATTCAGATTGCTCAATTCATATCTTTTGTAATGGTAGCGAAATTGGCTATGGAGCTGTTGCATATGCTAGATTTATTGACTCCAATGACCGCACACATTGCTCTATTATTTTCGCTAAGTCTCGTCTTGCTCCCATGAAGAAAATCAGTATTCCCAGACTTGAGCTAGCAGCTGCAAAATTAGCAGTTTCGATCAAAAGTGTGCTAAGTAAAGAACTGGACATAACAATTCAAGATTTTACATTTTGGACTGACATCACTACAGTTCTGAAGTACCTTCAAAACACTACAACGCGTTTTCATAGATTCGTAGCTAACCGTCTTTCGTATATTCAAGAACGCTCCAACGTTTCACAGTGGCGTTTTGTTCCCAGTCATTTGAATCCAGCTGATCAGGCAAGTCGAGGTGTCAAGATAAAGAATTTTATCAGCAACATGACATGGCGCAACGGTCCTCAATTTCTTCGAAAATCTCAAATCAAGTGGCCGAAGAATACTTGTGAATATGAGCTTGATGACGACGATGATGAAATCAAAAGAGCGCAAGAAGTCCACGTTTGCCAGACTAAAGTAGCAGAATTTACGACTTCGATAGAAAAGTTGCTCTCGTCCGCCACTAATTGGTACAGATTGAAAAGGAAAGTAGCATGGTTCCTGAAAATTAAAGAGTGTTTAAAGACGAAAACAAAACTTGAAAATTCTTTATCGTTAGATGATTTAAGAGTCGGTGAATTGGCGATCATCATGCACGTTCAACGTACATATTTTGCAGAAGAGTTCGATTGCATTGAAAAGAAAAGAAACTTACCTAAGAATAGTCCAATTTACAAACTGAATCCATTCATCGACAATAAAGGTATACTTCGTGTTGGCGGGAGAATATCGAGAGCTTTAATATCTTGGGATGAAAAACATCCGATATTGTTGCCAAAGAAACACTACGTTTGCGAATTGATTGTCCGATATACTCATCTAAAACTGGGTTGTATGAGTCGAGAAGCTACGATGAGACAAAAATATAAGACAAAAATTCTGGATACTCGGTGTTAGGCAGAACTGTCTCAGTGTGATCAAAAATTGTCTACAATGTCGAAGGCGTTATGGAAACCAATAATCCCAATGATGTCGGATTTGCCAAGTCATCGTCTTCAACTTCAAGGTGATCATCCCCCTTTCACTTTCACTAACGTAGGTGTTGATTGTTTCGGTGCTTTCCAAGTTATTCAAAAGAGAACAAAATTGAAGCGATATGGAGTCATATTCACATGCCTTGCAAGTCGTTCTCTTATCAAAAAGAAAAGCGACTATAAAACCTTACCTAAAAATACGGAATTGATTAGACCGGTGTCGAAATTGATACTTTTGCGACCCAAAAGTGATTTATAGTTTGCAAATAAACTGTGTTGCATTTGTGGGGCCGGTGTAAAGTTTTTAGGGATAATTCTATTTCATAAGTTCCAATCGTTCTCTTCTTGACTTTTATGTTTATGGTCACCATAGAATCCATAGAATAGTTGCTGAAATCTATATCTATATTGTAGTCTTTCTTAGGTGTCATGTCCAATATAGTCAATGTTTGGACGATCCTGAGCCAGGTGGAGACGATCGCGGTGAGCACCGATTTTTTCTATCTTTTCATCCCGTCTAGTATTTGTAAAATCATTTGTTCATGTCCTGTTAAAGGTCTTCCACTAACGCGACCCTGCACAACACACTCAGCCACCGTGTCGCATCATGTGACCAAGGAAGCAGCAGTTGTCTTTGTGTGGGAAACGGTCAACAATATCGGTCATGGAGCGGATCAAATAAAAACTAGGCCTATATCTAGAAGGGGTAAATTTCAGATCTGAAGCGGAGATTCTGTGGATCCTGAGTTAATGCAGTTACACCTTTTTTTGTTGACCACTTGGTCTATATGGCGCATATTCACGGATAATTGAGTTTGGGAAATATAATGAGATTAGTTTGCTTTTGTACGCTAGTATACATAAGCCACGAAAAACAACAAACCCCACGCAAAAACATAACAACAAATGAATACAGTTCACTGCACGGAGGGCCAGACATTTGTTTATCAAACTTGAGGAAAGTCCAAAAACGAGAGGTGTAATCGATTGTCATCTTGCTAGCGAGGGCTTTTAGTCACTGGAAGCTGCTATCTTTAAGTGGAATACTCATTCGTCTGAATACAGGCTCCTGGAGTGGCAGAAAGGCCTTGTGATTTAAATTGCAATTAAATATAGAACCGTTTTCAATCTTCGTTAATTTTGAAAACAGGATGCAAGAACAAAACTGAACTCTAGTTGATAATTCGTGATATTTTGCTGCGATGAATTCATAAATATAAAAGCGCATCGTAAACAGAATACGAGTAGAGTGATATATTTTAAAATTCACTATCCTGATCTTTTGATCTTATGCCAAAATCGAATCTAAGCCCTATCCATGAACTCAGAGAGTCCAAAGTTCGAGGCATACAGCTTTCGCTTTCACAATCTTCTCAACTGCATCTGGAGGACACATAGGCAAAGCATGTAATATAAAATTTTCACTTTACATGAACAGGCTATCTAATCCAAGACATCCTGTGTCTTAAGAATAGAAATCACAAAAATCATGTGGGTGTTGGAGATCTAGGTTCATAGACCGCTGACCTTTGTAACACATGCTACTTTTTAATGCCATGAGGCCAGTCAGTCATTACTTGAATGAAATCTGTAGTGAAAACTGTCAGAAATTTAAAAAATTGGCTAAAATTTTCATCCATCGCAGGAAATTGTGAAACTAATCACAGCTGCCATTATAGTACAGGGTGCATTAATGGCAGGAAATCAGCTGTTCTGAGTGGGAAGCTCTATCCGTGTAATGTGCGTCATCTTAAAAAAAACTTTCCCTTCATCGATTGATTCGTGCAAGCTAGTCTGAAGTTGGACTGACAAACTAGAATCTAAATCCAATGTTGTTTGAAGTGCTAGAGATTAAAATTTTCAAGATATCATGAATCGCATTTCTTGCTACACAGTGAATGAGTTTTGCTGAGAAGCATGAGGTAGTAGAGTGAAAATTAAAGCGACAACGCATGTCACTCGCTCCGAGTTAGCACAGAACAACTCAAGCGATATGAAGCACTTATATTTAATCGGCCAATATTTCGACTATCAGTCCTCTTCGGGGCCTTTAGACTGGTAGATACAAATGTAATATATCTTTATTACATAATAATAGTAATATATCTTTATTGAAGTCTTTATAGAACTCTGCAGGTTAATATAGCCGTGAAAACAAAATTTCATAGGTCAAGTATGCGTGATAGCCAGTACCTTTATGTTATTAGTGAAATATATTACATTTCATCACTGCATGGGTGGTTAACATCAGTGATCAATACCAAACTTTTAATAAATTTCCGTTCATTTCAAGCAGTTTTAAGTTGACTATTACTTGGTGATTGTATTACCCAGCTGACTGTATCTAAAGACTCAAATTTTGACAACAACAATAGCTGAGTAATTAAAATACTTAAACACCTATAGAAATATTAGGAAATATTCGTCACACAGAGTTGATAATAAAGAAACGGATTTTCCAGCCTTTCAATCTCATTTACATCTCTCTCATTTCTCATCTATCTACTTGTCTCATTTCAATTGATAAGCCATCGACCCATATGCATCCACGCATGCATCCACCCACAGACATCGAACATCCTATCCGCTTCATTTGGTCGACCAAGATAGGCTTTAATTTAAATCTTTGTTTTAAGTCATGAAATTAGTTGTTCGCCAACTCAAGTTTTCGATAGTTCTTGGAACTACGAATTAGCCATTTCTTCAAAATAATTCATATGATATTGATTATTGATTGCGTATGATTAAATCGGACACCATTTTTTTTGTCTTCTGTCTTGCTCGCACAATTGGAAAGTTTCTTTTAGGCGCAACTTTCCTCCGAATATTACGTGACTGACGTTGGCTACCACAATCAGGAATATAGCAAGATAAACATATCGGAGTATAAAGATTGCAGAGTGCCAGCATTGACCTGTTGCTTTTTCTTGCTTAAATTTGCTTGGTCTTACTTCGTCCCTTTTGGTTCTTATTGGAAATTTAATGATTTCTCATGCGAATCAAACTCATTTTTTCCAGATAAAAGCGACTCCGAAACACCCAAAGTTATGAAAAATCATTTGACCGCTTCACTATTTACTGTGGATGATTTCTACTTTATATTTATGAGGCAAGTTTTACCGGATTCTCCGGTGTAATAACTACAGCCACTCTTTTGACCACTTTTTTGAGTTTTTATGATTATCTGAAATTCCTCGGCGTAGTTCGGTCAACTTCAGAAGCGTGTTTTGTCTCTGAAACTGAAGGAATTCAAGCACCACGTCGATTTACTGTCACTTTCCCATTTGTCAGAGTTCTTGAAAATTCATGTCAAGCAAAACTGAGCTTTCTGAAAAGCAGAACGGCTCACACTAGACAGGAGGTATGCTGTTGTTGGCCGATGCAGAAGCTTTGTAGCATACAAGTAAACAAATTTTTAAATGGACCAAAGGTAAGCAGAACACTATTGAAAAAAATATGTCGAATAAAATGAAATGAATTCAGGATGGCCACCCAAATGAAAAATCTAGAACCGGGAAATATTCCGGTATCATGCTGGACTTCCCGAAGCCATGCTAAATCATGTCCAGTCCTACAAACAATAATCACATGCTTGTATGTAATTGTACATGTGCAATTACATACAAGCCTGTGAATTACATAGAGGCCTAAATGTAATTGTACATGTACAATTACATTCCATTGCCCGTTCATGCCAATTCATGATACAGATAGCTTTCATCTCAATAGTCAACCAAAATTCTAGGCTGATTCTGCAATTTTATTTCCACTATAGGCCCAGTGCGTGTTAAGAAAAAATTTCGGTCCCATTCTCATTTGTCTAATATGATGGTGAACTAAAACTTCTAAATCTTGAGAGTATGATCCATGTTTTGCAATTTAATGCGTACTAGGAAAATTCTATGAGCATTAAACAATCTGACTTATACAGGCCTCTTTTTAATTTCATTTTGCTAAAACTTGCAAATGGTCCTCATCATGTATACGTATCCCGTATGTCTCTATGATAGCTGTAATTGAATTTTTTAAAACCAGATCAAAACAGAACTATTAAAGATATGGAAAAAATGGTGAAAGTTAAAATGACTAAGTAGCTAGGTCATTGGTGCACGAAACGTTGGGCACCCAAAACATCAGTGAAGAGTTTCTCAAGCAAAGGAAAGCACTCACTCTCTTTCTCTCTCCGAGATGCTGCGATGTCACTCGGGCGGAACTCGGGACCCACGGATGCTGCGATACATCTTAGCAAAATGGGCAAGTGCAGGGTGCGGAGTACCGCTATTCATTAACGGAGTGCTCACTATGAGATTCCGAATTTCTGAGGTCGCGGTTATTGAGATTTCGTGGTCCGAAATGATCTATCATGAACTTGAATTATCTAAAGTAGGTCTACTTCTAAGGTCAGTTATAGTATTGCTATACCAACCACAAATATACGAGAAATACAAGAAACATGCCATCACAGCAGTTGAACACTCAAGGTATTTAATTACTTGGAAAATCAAGCGTTAGATGAACTAGAGCAGCTTGGTTCTCTTCACTTTCTAAATACATCACATAAAAGCTATCGAACTCCCTATCCAATTAATAGGTAAAAATCTCAGGTTCGACTATCTCTAATTTGGTCCGACTGTCCTTCAGCTTGTTTTAAGTTGTATTTAAACCGACTGACTCAATTTCTGATTCAATTTTAGATGAAGATTCTCATTTCAGTTTTTAGTGATCCTAGAATAAGCTTAAGTTTGCGAAGTCAAAAATGCCTAAAGCACAAGTTTCAACAGATTTAGTCGTTTGTAAAGATGATTTTGAGTGGGTTTGCTGTTTTTGAAGATGATTGGAGCACGAAATGATTCAAGGATCAGAAGTTTTAATATGTTTCATGTCCATATAGATATGTCTCACAATGCAAGCATTAAAATCTGAATTAAGATTTCAAGGAATTAAGCCTACATCATCAAAACACATTTTCAATGTGCATATGTAAGTATCTCACCCAAGTCTACTTGCATTAACTGAATGCGACTAATCAATGAATTGATACAATATTGTTAGATTGTCTAGACTGGCCTACGCTGCATCTAGATTATTGGACATGGCGTATTGGCATTTTATAAATTTGTTAGTAGATGTGACTTACATGTGTTGTTTTAGATGTAAATTTGATTATAAATCATACTGATTCTGTTTTTGCTTCTGTATTGCATATGGAGGTCAGTGTAATTGTATTGGAGTTGAAGAGCTCCACTCCGTTGATACAAGAGTTCTGATGCAAACGCTGACTCTGGATCTACACAGCGACAAGCGGGGAATTAGTCCAACCAAAAAGGCAATCTTAAATTTCAGCTTGTTTCTGCAGACATACATGTATATGATAGTGATAAATCGCAAGAATCGAATTTTCTTTGGTATTTTGTTTTCGCCTACTTGGACATCAGTGCAGCAAATAGCTGTTGTTCAGCAACGATTTAAGCGTGCGTTTGTCTTTCAAAAGCAAGGTGCTGTGTAAATTTTTAAAGACTGAATTATACTTTCAAAATTCTGTAAAACACTGAACACATCTACAACAAAATGACAACATATTTGACCACTACAAATGAAACCTCAAGATTTGTAAATTAGTCATGAAAGTATTGGTGATACATGTACACTCGTCTGGAATCAAATTCCACGTGAACTAAGACACTGTCCGTCAGCACTAACTTTCAAGAAGCAGTTATCTCTGTACTTTCAGGACTTATAGATCTTCTTTTACTTCAACATCAAATGACTTTATATTGTGCAATGACTTTCTTTTTTGTGTCTTGTCATGAACTGAATTGGTACATTTTCGCGCCTAGCGAGCTCGGAAGAGCAGATTGGCGCTATACAAATATACCTTACTTACTTACTTACTTACATGTTTTGATAATAGCTAAGTCTGTCAGCTTTTGCATCTTCCAAAATCTCTGTTACACTGAGACCGGAGATTCGAACTCCAGATGCATGAAGACCGACATGATGCTGATAGATGGCAATTGATTATCTCATATAGGCCTAATTGTTGGAATAGTACGCCAAGGAGTGCTAAGATTTTGAAAATTTTTTGTTTTCTCAGGAGAATTTAGGTCTAAATCAAACATTTTAGATCAAATAACATTGAGTAAAAAATTTATTTTTTTAAATAAAATCGTAGGAATGATAACGGGGCCCAACGTCGGTTTTGAGGCTCAATTGTAGTTACTTCCTAGCTTGCTACTCACTCTTGTTATTGTCTGATCAACAAACTGTGGAATAGGCCCCGATTATAAATTTGCAAAGGAATAGATATGCGAGAAAGTTGTTAAAAACAAATCCTATCTGCAATTCGCGCTTTAGGGTGAGCATGCACCTATTTGGGATTTCTTTAAATGGCAGTGGCCATCGAGCTGTAATCTGTACAGGGGTGCACCGAACTTACTTTGGCCGGCTTTGGCGCACTGGCGCGTACTTGGTTTCTGAAATTCTAGAAGTAGATCGCACGTCTGCCGCGCAGGTAACGTTGTATCTGGCGCGATCGGCTCTGGCCTCGTCTCGACTGGCCCTGGCTTCGGTGCGCCTAGCCTCGTCTTCGGCGCATATTTTCAGGCATCCTATAAAACATCATAAATCTGGCGCACTCGAACTTCGGAAGAATCTAAAAATGAAAACTCCAGTGCGCTCTATGTACAGATTGCAGATGGGAGTGGCAATTATTACGCCTGGTCGGTTGCAATTTTGGTCTTGCGGCTAATGCACCGGCAGATCAGCTGAGCCGTTGACATTGATTGTTGCATATCGGATAAGTAATACCGACAAACAAATTATCTACAAAAAAATCGCTTAAAGATGGGAAATGCGTTTGCTTGCTACAAGGGTCACAAAGTTTTTCAAACAACTTAGAAGACGAAGAAAAACAAATCAGCCTTTCAAGACACACTCTGATGCTTATTTCTTGTTGTAGTTAGTTATTTGGAGTGCTCTAAAGCTACAAAACATGAGGCGCGGCAATAGAAGAATGAAGAATAATGGACAGTCTTATCCAGTGAAATATCCACTGCCTTACTGAGTTTACATGTGGAAACGCAACATTTGCATGATATCTGACTTATCTTCTTGACACATCTTTGCAGACATATCGTTACCTATTGAGTATTTTGTCAGCCACTATGTGTGGGACCCAGATCGTCTGGGTCTGAGTGTTCAGGTCAGGGGTCGAAACACAACTAGACGAGTACCTGCTCATGACTGATGGAGGAAGTATTATGTTTTATATCCCTTAATCGATAGCTGAAGTAGCGGTCGAAGTATTGTGATTCTAATCATGTCATTGTGGATGACGACAAATGAAGGAATGTTGGATTGCATGAAGTATTACAAGCGGATTGAGAAACTGGCGATTACAAATTCAAGTGGAGAAATTGCATTTTCCATGTGTAGTCTTAGGTCAAGTGTGCATAGTTCGATTGTTTTCGGAATGGTAGTGTATGATTCGGAATAGTGGAGTGTATACGGGAGACATCCATTGCTTACCTCCATTATCCACTTTCCACTTGTTCACTTCTACCATCAGTGACTGTGTGTAGTCTCAGTTATAGTGTAGCATTAGTTGTAATCGGTGTAGTAGTATAATTGCAGTTTTATGATTAACCTCCACTTTCCAATTTTTATCCATCAGCATCCTGCTGTTTTATAAGATCCATTTTTAATTTCCTCAACATATGGTGACCATTGTCCTTTTCTATTTCCAATACCAGCATCTGTAGTCGGTAGACGATATAGACGCCTGTTTTGAGCGTGTTTGCAGCAGTGTTTGGAATCCATGGTGGTACAGTATACTAACAGAAAGAATGAGTAGTATTATAGGTCTTCAGATTTCAAAATTGTGCCAAAGAAGATCAATTTCAATTCGTTGCCACTAGAAAGATCCATTGAGTTCTTTTAAGAGCTGATTAATCCAATGGCTACCAAAGCATTGCATTTGTGCATTTGCTGATTAGAGAGCTCCATCAGTCCTCATCAGGACTACTTCATTTCATAATTTAAATAAGCAAGCATTATATTCTATTACATATGGCCGGATGGGATGATTTTCATCATCGTATGAGAATTAATAGATTACCGTCATGAATCTCTCAAGTCTGATCGAAAAAAATTTGATCTAGTGCAAATGATGATAAGTAGACTGCACATATTTAGTTTCTTCGCTTTCTCTGATAATCAGCAATGTATTGGACAAACCACGTGCTTTTGTGGAAACATATGGAAATTTCAAAACATTTCAAGTAATAAAACAAGAAGAGATGGTCGACATAGTGGCTGTTCATTAACTAAAATTCAGCCGACGGAAAATTAAACCGATTTAATATTCTGCCGGCAGAATATTCTGCCGACTTAATGAACGACGGTATAATACCGAAACTGGCAGAATATTCAGTCGGTTTCGGTATTATACCGTCGTTCATTAAGTCGGCAGAATAATTTTTGTGATATTTATTTCTTTTGTGCATCTGTTAGGCCTACATGTACATGTATATGTCTTCCGTGTCTGTTTTTGGGGAGGATGAGATCTTTCATGGAAGCAGATGTCTCATCAAACACACTTGAATTCGAGTCTCTATTGATAGTTTATGATCACATTGTTTCATCACAATGTCAACAATTTTGTCGGTAGACCTTTGATGAGCTTCACACGTTGAATGCTGAGTAGGCCTGCCAGACCAATCACGAATCCATCTTATAAAGCAATCACTCTAAAAGCGATCCATGAGATATAGGCAACTAAGACAAACCCCAAAAAGCGTAAAATCCAACAATGAAGCAACCGAATATTTATCCGAACAACCCTTAATATATTCTATAAAATAATAACCCAAAACTCATTTTCATTCTAAATTAATTTTCGCGTAAACCGCATGATAAGAAGGCAGAAATTCGAAGACGATGTGGCCTAAATGGAATCCCATCTATATCAGAGTCATAGCAGTTATTCATGGATATCCATATTCATCCTAAAATAAACCATGCATAAGCCCATAACTTTAAAAGTCAAACTTCAAAAAATATAACCGTCAAAAGAATCTCATGTAGTCAACTGGTACTACAACTTCCCTAAATCCTATAAATAAGATTAATTAAATATGCACTACAAATTCATTGTCAAGCATAAATACATGCATGCATGCCAGCATAAATATGCGTAGGGGATGCGACCAGTGGAGACAGTTGTGTCCCCTCCATTTGATAATCCCTTTATTATAGTAAAATATTTCAAGTAGGCCTATTCTAGGCCTACTCCATTTCATGACGTTGCAATGTGAATACAAGAGATCAGTGAAGTATAAAGATCCATGAAGTATGCAAGTTAACACATTGATACTGTTTTCAGCTATCAACTCTTGTCATAAAATCAGTATATGATAGCTAGAAGCAGTTCCGAAATTTGAATTTTATAATCGTGTCTATTGCAGCCTATTTAGGCCTACTTACATGGCACCGTAGGTCTAGATTGTCAGCTTTTGAATTCATCATGATTACTGTGAGATGCAAAATTTTGAATACATGTGCTCAGCATGACTGTTGAAGTACAAAAAATAAATAAAAACATGCTTATATAGATATATATCAACTTTCGGTCATCACCGACGCATCAGCGTCATCACATCGACGGCCTCAGAAATTCGGCTAGAGGTCTTCTAATAGTAATTAGATTGTGGTTTAGCACACATAATGTATCTCACAAGAACCAAATACAGCTATCAGGATCAAAAGAAATCAACTTTTCGAGAATTTTTTGAGTGGACAAAAAAGAGGACCACTTTTGCTGGATTTTATCATATCTCTGACTGTTGCAAAAGTTGACAATCTATTATGATTAAAATTATAATCTTTTATGCTCAGGCAAATGAATTCAATTACGATGACAAGTAGAAATCAAAATAGATTTTGATCCTCTGCATGTAGGTTCAGCTGCACTTTCTCATTTGCTTGTGTTTTCAAAATACATTAAGTTGATAATGAGATCTGTGCATATGCTTATTGATTGCATGTCAAAGATGAAAATGTTAACGGATTTCTGTTTTGAAGTTTTCAATGGTGAGTACCGCCATCGCTATTCAGTCGGAGGCAGTAGACGTCTTGTAACATTTTGATAAAAGTCCACTTAAGTAATATAAATCTGCGCTACACATATGAAGATATTTGTAGAGATTATGATAATCAAGTCTCACGGTCAAATAGAATCGATGTACGTGTAATGAAATATTGAGTTAGATCCTCAGGAGAAAAATTTGAACAGATCTGAATCATAGAGTAGATATATTAGGTAGAGTGGTAACTCCGCTTTACGAAATCCCCAATGTGTATACACTTTCGATTTTGCAAATTTTTGCATTTTTTCAGAAATTACAGCGGAATCGACTGATCATGATAGTAATGCAGAAGGAAATGATATTATTCTGCAGATCGTCCGTGTCGTGACAGCCTTGGAGAGGTAATGCTTGTTAAATAAACAATTCGATAAGTTGCTATTACTTTCATGCTCAACCTCGAGTATTTTCTTAAGCGTGATCATATCACAGGCAACCTGCCACTGGCAGAGCAAAGTCACGTAATCAAAGACAATGATTTCAATTAACTTTGAAAGATGTAAATGGGTCCACATCACTATTCAGATTCAAGAAATGAAACATGAATTTAGTGAATCATAAAATCATACCACTGGAAATTGATTTAAAAACATGAAATTTCAGCCACGAAAGCACGCATAATATCGCGACTTTTTCATGAAGACTTTCATTATAATACAATTCATGAAATTCCTTTAATAATCAACTTGATTTCCGCTTAGTAAGGATGCTTATTAGCAAATATTCATTCCTTTTGAGATGCAACTTGTTGCACACTACTTACATAGAGAAGTCACATCTGTAGTATGTAAATTGGCAAATTTTGACCTTTTCCAAAAGTGCTCAAATAATTTTTTGGACCACGGGAACGTAATCTCCGCCAAAAACTGAATCTTTTGATATAAAAATTATCACTGTATACAGATACTTTTTTGAGTCGACACTCTACCTACACATCCCTACTCTATGATTTGAAGCTGCCAATTCATCCAATATCAGGAATCAGTTGCTGGTCTAGCTCATGTCTCTCAATATCGATGCATATTCCTATTTAACTCTGATCAGCGCATCAGACTATATGCATAGCTTTGCAATTTTCATTACAGTATGTTAATTTGGATGTTCAACTCCAATTTCAATAGCATTTCATATCCAATAGACTGAAGTTACAATCAGTTGCTGCAAATGTTTACAACTGGTTTTGTAGATAAAAACAGATTTGAATACACTTGCATATGATTCGACCCGACAGACTACATTACTAGTTTAACTTCAAGAGTGTGATAAAGTGTTTAGAAGCTGTGAGTGGTATCAGAACTCCTGACAACAACAAGAGAAACTGTCAATTTACGACTTCTATGATGATGTTCCTCTATGATTATATTCTTCTTTGATCAGATTCTTCTATATCTATTTATCTGCGCTCTGAAATTCATTGAAGACTCTATGCAACTATATTCTATTTGATCTATTGATCTATTCGATTCTATTTGACCGTGAGACTTGATTATCATAATCTCTACAAATATCTTCATATGTGTAGCGCAGATTTATATTACTTAAGTGGACTTTTATCAAAATGTTACAAGACGTCTACTGCCTCCGACTGAATAGCGATGGCGGTACTCACCATTGAAAACTTCAAAACAAAAATCCATTAACATTTTCATCTTTGACATGCAATCAATAAGCATATGCACAGATCTCATTATCAACTTAATGTATTTTGAAAACATAAGCCAATGAGAAAGTGCAGCTGAACCTACATGCAGAGGATCAAAATCTATTTTGATTTCTACTTGTCATCGTAATTGAATTCATTTGTCTGAGCATAAAAGATTATAATTTTAATCATAATAGATTGTCAACTTTTGCAATAGTCAGAGATATGATAAAATCCAGCAAAAGTGGTCCTCTTTTTTGTCCACTCAAAAAATTCTCGAAAAGTTGATTTCTTTTGATCCTGATAGCTGTATTTGGTTCTTGTGAGATACATTATGTGTGCTAAACCACAATCTAATTACTATTAGGAGACCTCTAGCAGAGTTTCTGATATGAGGGCGTTGACCGAAAGTTAATATATATCCATATAGGCATGTTTTTATTTATTTTTTGTACTTCAACAGTGATGCTGAGCACATGTATTCACAATTTTGCATCTCACAGTAATCATGATGAATTCAAAAGCTGACAATCTAGACCTACGGTGCCATGTAAGTAGGCCTGCAATAGTAGTAGGCTGCAATAGACACGCTTATAAAATTCAAATTTCGGAACTGCTTCTAGCTATCATATACTGATTTTATGACAAGAGTTGATAGCTGAAAACAGTATCAATGTGTTAACTTGCATACTTTATGCTATTCTCTTGTATTCACATTGCAACGTCATGAAATGGAGTAGGCCTGGAATAAGCCGAATTAACTATAATAAAGGGAATATTAAATAGAGGGGACACAACTGTCTCCACTGGTCGCATCCCCTACGTAGATTTATGCTGGCATGCATGCATGTATTTATGCTTGACAATGAATTTGTAGTGCATATTTAATTAATCTTATTTATAGGATTTAGGGAAGTTGTAGTACCGGTTGACTACATGAGATTCTTTTGACGGTTATATTTTTTGAAGTTTGACTTTTAAAGTTATGGGTTTATGCATGGTTTATTTTAGGATGAATATGGATATCCATGAATAACTGCTATGACTCTGATATAGATGGGATTCCATTTAGGCCACATCGTCTTCGAATTGTTGCCTTCTTATCATGCGGTTTACGCGAAAATTAATTTAGAATGAAAATGAGTTTTGGGTTATTATTTTATAGAATATATTAAGGGTTGTTCGGATAAATATTCGGTTGCTTCATTGTTGGATTTTACGCTTTTTGGGGTTTGTCTTAGTTGCCTATATCTCATGGATCGCTTTTAGAGTGATTGCTTTATAAGATGGATTCGTGATTGGTCTGGCAGGCCTACTCAGCATTCAACGTGTGAAGCTCATCAAAGGTCTACCGACAAAATTGTTGACATTGTGATGAAACAATGTGATGATAAACTATCAATAGAGACTCGAATTCAAGTGTGTTTGATGAGACATCTGCTTCCATGAAAGATCTCATCCTCCCCAAAAACAGACACGGAAGACATATACATGTACATGTAGGCCTAACAGATGCACAAAAGAAAATGAATAATCAAAAATATTATTCATCTGCAAAATGTGCCATAATGTTCAATGCGCAAGCTCAAGCTCATTGTCAGCTGCATGTTGCCATTTATGATAGACAATTACCTGCTCTACTAATATGCGATTACATGATTGCGATCCCTATAGGATAGGCACCATATAAGATACTCGCATAGTTTCAATACGAGCTGTCATGACAATTACTGATCTCTCTTGTGCTTTCGGTTATCCTTATATTGTTATCTGTTGTTATTGTATGAAATCTTCAGAATCGGTACCGGAGCTTGTGATCAATAATCCGATTCCTTCTTTTGTCACTCTCTCCTTTGAAAAGAATGACTCGTTGATTGAAAGATAAAAAAGTGGAAACTTAAACACTACTCGATTGATGCACAGAAACGGTTCCCAAGTGTAGATGTAGAAACTGGGCAGTCGACGCGCCTTACTTCTCCAGTCGTCACACTTATAAGATATTTGCGTCGCTGCTACATCAAGCATCTTCCAAGGATATCATGTCAAGCAATGTAGATTAAATGGCGACTTGAATTTCCATCATCACATCGACGCTGAAAATCATAGCATTGACGGCGTCGATATGATGACAGTTTGTGCTATTTTTGAAGCATAGAGCAAAGTCAAAAGGTCGAATGACAAATCCAATTATGCCATTATGAAAGTCTTGGGGCAAGCTATTTATTATGAGAATATTAGATCAATTGAACATATCTTCTGGATAGGAGATCACAATAAGTAGCCGTCGATGTGATGACGAATTGTGGTCACTTTTTTTAGAGAAAATGTGGCCTTTTTCAAGAAAAATCATCCAATATCAATGAGCATTAGTTAATCGACTTTTGATAATCAATAAAGACCAGTTAGGCATTCTACATGTAAATTTTCGTTTGAATTGATGCAGTCAATCCAAATTTGGAGGTGTCGATGTGATGACGAAAAACGGCGTTGATGTGATGACGGAAGAAGTTGTGGACAGCTATAACTCGTATATGTCGACCTAGCTTTGATTTCAATTAGTTTGATTTCTCAACTCTTGATATTTCTTTGATTCAGGAGTTTCAGGGGTTCCTTGAGCCAAAGTCTTCTTAAATATATGCTACTTTTCTTTGTTGTTCAGGAATCCAAGAAAATGTATTTTTCGTGTAGACATGCAAAAATGAGGTATTTTTGAATTTCTAATGATTTTTTGCCAAAAATCCTGCACGAAGCTTTGAATGAAAGACATTTTCGGTTAGAGCAGACGAAGGCCAATTGAATGGTGTGTAGAACATTGACAATTGACCTGTGATATCTTGGCCACAAAATGCAAAAGACAGGAATCACTCCAAAAACACTAAAATTTCTGGATCTTGACATATATATTATTCAGCTTTTGATAAAGATCACCTAATAATAAATCAGCTAAATTTGTTATGAGGGAATTTTGTTAAAAACTGAATGTAAAATTTTTTAACTTGACGTGAGATTCTGCATTATTCTCGAATGACTTGAGATCATAGACATGTTTCTTTAATGGTACATCTATGATTCATAGATATCCGTGATGAACATGAATTTGTTGACGTTGAATTTTGATTATGAAATTTCAAATCGATCTTGTACTGTAAAGTTGACAAAGAAATAGCAGTTGCCACACAAACGATCAGAAGAAGACTTCACGTTGCTGGCTTCCGCTCAAGATCAGCAGCTCTCAGCTGTCAAATTGACAAAAAATCACTAGAGACTAAGACTAATGAGATCGAGTGATCCCATTAACTGGAATGTCGACGATTGGAGTCCCGTTTTGTAGACTGATGAGTTCAGATTTTGTCTGGATATGACTGATCGAAGGGAAAGAGTTTGGAGGCATCGGAATAAGAGGTTTCAGTTCAACAATATTTCTTGTCATGGTAGGTTTCGAGGTGGCACTGTCATGCAATCATGCAAGACAAAACAGACTTGTACATTATTCGTGCCGGAATTTTAGCAAGAGCCAGATATCGCGATGAAATTCCCTAATATGTAGGCTCGCCATACCGGATGCCAGTGCCATTGGCACGATTTCTTGTGATGAATGACAATGCCGGGACTCATCGCGCCATAGTTGTGTAAGTGTTTACTCCGGGTTAAGTCTTAACTTAACATCGGACATAAACTCGGGTTGATTTTACACTTACACCGTGGTTAACTCCGGAGTAAACACTAACTCCGGTTCATAGAGCAGGGATATATGGGTAGAGTGTCAACTCAAAAAAGTATGTGTATATAGTGAAAATTTTTATATGAAAAGATTCAGTTTTTTGCGGAGATTACGTTCCCGGGGTCCAAACATTTATTTGAGCAGTTTTAAAAAAGCCAAAATTTTACAAATTTGTAACTACCGACATGGAAGCCCCTAAGTAGCATGAAAAAAGTTAGATATCAAAAGGAATGAATATTTGTTAATGAGCATCCTAACCAGTGGCGTCGCGTGATCCCAGACCATAGGCCTTCGCTCGGCACTATTTCTATACCAGACATTTTTAAGCTCCAATATTAATTTTTAATAAAAGATGAATTTTCAATAATTAACTATCCGAACATTTTTTGTGGTCAAGTGAATGTGCACATGAAAAGTTGGTTGCTCATGTCGCTTAACCGCCTTACTCATGGAGCTGAGATTACTGCATCCCCTCTCTGTACAGAGCACATTATCTCGAGAAAATAAGAGGCAAGGCTAACAGTTTCTTACGTTTCTCACGGCCTGACAGCCACTCACATGTTTTGAAATTTTGATGCATTAAAAATGTCTTGTGTATTTCTTGTTTCTTTCTCTGTGAGTACTTTCAATTTCTATATCAGGTTTATAAAAATCAATTTTGTACTTAACTTTTTTTATTTGTTTGCACTTAATTTATTTTATACTTAACTTAATTTTTTAGCTATCAATTTTTATACCTTGCTTGACGACTGTCATCTCAGTGTATTCCCTTCTGACGAAAGGCGTGGTTATGAGCTCATCTACACTGCTGAACATAGCGTCACATCAATCATGTAAATACAAATTATGGAATTCTACGAATCTGGGTGTAGCTCCTGTCGATGCACTGCTCTGCACTCGTTGGCGAACGCTCATCATCTGATCGCAGTCTTGTCTGAACGTCAGTCATCTGCTATTGTTGACGTAGTGGTCTCTCTGACAAGGAAGGAAGCCAGGAACGATTGGGTTGCGCTTCCCTTTCTATATTAAGGTATCGCGCCTCGATCAAGAATTGCGAAGAATTTCATTGCAAAACTGGAGAAGTCAAAGCATTGCGTCTATCGGGGAGCCAATATTGGCGCGGGCGCGTGCGCTCATTGCTTCACACGCACACAACTCTCTTTCGCTCAGTCTGACCATCAATGCTCCGCCTGAACACACGACTAGCGTGAACCAGCATTTGGAAAAAGAATCAATTCAATGAATTAGTCAGCAAAATCCCAGACTGCAATCCCAATGAACGTGTGTGGGACATAATGGACGAAGAGTGAGAGTTCGAATGAATCTGCCCCGATCCATTCAAGAATTACAAATTGCATTGAAAGAGATGCCCCAGGGTCATATCAGGAAACTCATTTGTGTAATGAAGAGGCGCTGTGAGTCCGCTATCAAAGCGACAGGAGACCACACTCACTAGTAACTCATTGGTTGCCTTTCTATGACTTTTTCCTTCTAGGTATGTTTATGTTTTGAGTTTTTCGTTATCGTTAGCTTTGAATATACATATAGTATTGAAATCAGCCTTCATGGATGTGCTTGTACATACCGCACAATGTGTAATGCGTAAATCAGTAAATTCATCAGTGATATCTATGAATTGTACGTAGGTGCACGCAACTGTAAGGATCTCATCAATCGGTTATATCGTCGTGAGCGTCGGTTGTGTCTAAGACATCTCTGTGCATCGAGGAATTTTTCATTCATCATAACATCAATACAGTGATCCCCTGAGCTGGATTTACATGCCATTTTGATCGTCGTCTTGAGATCCGTCGTTTGGTGCGACTTTTGTCTCCATATATCAAGTGGGAGCTGTGAAATTCGGCGCGGAGAGGATCACGTAAGTTTGTGTCACTCTGCGCATGCGCGAATCTCGTGTGCTGATTCCACAAGTACTGCTGCACTGCAAACCATCGTGTACTGTGTATCTTCAAATGTGGTTATCTCCGCGTCGTTTCTCAACAGCTGTACTGGTCTAGTGGATCAATAGACCAACTTGCAGTCGGATTGCTTCTGGTGACCTGGGTTCGGGACCTATCTGACTATCATTTTGGTGGATCGTTGGTGCGCATCGTGATTTTGACATGCCTGATAACAACGACTTATCTGGTTGTTCTCGCTCTTCAACTCGCAAGCTATCCGCTAGTCAAACAAGCAAACTAACGAAGGCTCAGCTGCAAAATGCCTTGATAGAGGCACTCTCATCATCGGAATCAGATGATAAGCTTCACTCCAAGTCAAGAGTATCGAAAGAAGTGCTAACTGTCCCGTTTTTCAAGTCATTCATTACAGAGTTAGAAAGCAGACTTTCGAACCGCATTGATGGGGTTATCTCCAAAATAGACAGCATTGAAAGGTCTATAGAGCATATAAAGTCCAACTAAGTTCGTACTGATACAGAGATGGAGGAAATTCGGAAGACCGTGCTAAATCAGCAACTCTACATAGAGAATCTGGAGTATGAGAAAAGAAAGAATAACGTCATAGTTACCGGTGTGCCCGAAGGTAGATTTTGACATGAAGATGAGACTCTGGAAGACGATAAAGAAAAGATTTTGTACCTGCAAGATTGCATTGACAAAGCGGTCATTCATGGAGATATCGTTGCTACTAAGCGTCTTGGTCGTGAGAAGATTGGCAGAAATAGGCCGTTGCTTGTGCAATTTGATGAAATGAAGGACCGCAATATGCTGTTATTTCAACAGAAGAAGCTGAATGGAAATGCATTTGCAAAGGTCTATGTCAATAAGGACGTTTCATATCTTGTCAGACAAGAAGAAAAGAGACTTCGTGATGTTAAGAAAGACTACAAATCGAGATTAAGACCTAGCGATCGCATCTGCACCAAGTCCTCGAAGTTGTATTTGAACGATACAGTTCTTGATAGGGTGAACATAGAGAACCAACTGTTTTGACAATTGAAATGAAAAGGAAATATTGCTCATTCATTGCTTCAAACGTATTGGACTTTTTTGGCCAGATGATTCGTCTATGATCCCTCATTTATCTAAATCGTTAGTTTCTTTTTCGAAAGATACGTGCAGTTACCCTGATCATCAGAATTCCCTATTTTACAAATCTTTCCCGGATGAACCAATTATAAACGTAAAGCCTGTCGATGCTGTTATGTGGACAATGAATTTGCGTGGTTTGCACTCAAATTTTGAATCGCTACTAATGCGATTGGAGACTGCCCCACCATATCCTTCGGTCATAATTATCAATGAAACATTCGTTAATCCTAACATTCACTATGAATCTGCCTTTCAGATTCATGGCTTCAATTGTTTTCGGGCCGATCGTCCTACTCACGGTGGTGGCACAGCTGTCTATGTGAAGCAAGAGATTCTTTCCACCACCCTTTCCACGACAGTTACGAAAGAATATGAGACCTTGTGGATTAAACTATTTTTAAGTCCCAGCAATGTTGCACTCTATGCATGTTACAACTCCAGCCAGTACTCTGTCACAGTGTTTGATCAGATTAAAGTGATGCTATTGCACTTTTTTCAAGACATTCAACTGCAAAATTCTGCATTGCTGGTGATCTCAACATGCATGACCCTACCTGGTTACCGTTTACGAATCATTGTTCGCCCTCTGGGATTAGCGGCTTTGACCTGAGTACTGAGTTGGCCATGAATCAGATAGTACGTGATCCAACTAGGATCTTCTCTTCGTCTACTGATGGAGTTCTTTCTGGTAACTTGCTGGATATGGTCCTTGTGGACGACACAAAATCTTTCTCATACTTACGTACGGAGCCCCCTGTTGGAACTAATGATCACTGTGTTGTGGTCTTTAGTTTCAAGGATGTTAGTATGAGAGCTGAGAAGTCAAACGTTTCGTCGGTCGTCGTTTGGGACTACAAGAATAGCGATTGGGAAACGTGTGTGAAGTTGGCGCAACCATTCAGCGCAACCATTTTTGCTTTTACTGTGCCACTCCCAAAATCACATCGACCACACAATTCGAGGTCGCTGATTATGTGCCACTACTCGGTTTCACGAAATTCAGCCTCCTTTGACCAGAAAACGCAATTCAAATTTCAAATTGGTTGCACTGTGAAGTTGGCGCAACCAATTTTTCCGACTTTCATAAGTATAGCGCAACAAGCAACAAAACCCATCACAAACGATGCAATATCCATGCCTAATTATGTGCCACGCAAAATATTAATAAAAATAATCGATCTTCATGGAAAAAATCAAGTTTCAAAATTTTATTGCACCGAAGTGTGAAGTTGGCGCAACCAAACTTCAAATCAAAATTACTCAGCACTCAAGCAGTTATGCTTTACATAAATAGCACCAGCGAATATGCCAGGTCAACATTCATCAGAATGAATCACACAAAAGCAGTCTTTCACCCGCTCAAAAAAAACCTAAAACATCAAAATCACATGACAAAGCTTCTAATAAAAAATTGCACATCTATCGCAACCATTTTTCATTTCGAGTGTGACACTCCTGATGCCACTCGAAATGAAAAGTGGTTGCGCTCACTCGAATTGAGCTGAGCTTCAGCTCATGTCTAGGCCTATACATGGCAGGAAGTCATGCGTTTTTGAAGGATGATATTTTCTGATTTAGCGAGTGAATAGGTACGAGTGTTGAGTCGATTCTGATGAATATTGACCTGGCACACCCGATGGTGCTATTTATTTGATGTGAAACGGCGTTTGAGCAGAGTAATTTCAACTTGAAAAGTGGTTGCGTTGGAATTATTGTGTGATGTAGTTGAACTTTGAATTGAGTTTTCCGAGTGAAGGCGGCCGAATTTAGTAAAACTGATGCGTGGCACATAATCAGCGACCTCAAATTGTACAAGAAACATGCATTCAGGAGTGTCACACTCGAAATGAAAAATGGTTGCGATGGATGTGCAATTTTTTATTAGAAGCTTTGTCATGTGATTTTGATGTTTTAGGTTTTTTTTGAGCGGGTGAAAGACTGCTTTTGTGTGATTCATTCTGATGAATGTTGACCTGGCATATTCGCTGGTGCTATTTATGTAAAGCATAACTGCTTGAGTGCTGAGTAATTTTGATTTGAAGTTTGGTTGCGCCAACTTCACACTTCGGTGCAATAAAATTTTGAAACTTGATTTTTTCCATGAAGATCGATTATTTTTATTAATTTTTTGCGTGGCACATAATAAGGCATGGATATTGCATCGTTTGTGATGGGTTTTGTTGCTTGTTGCGCTATACTTATGAAAGTCGGAAAAATTGGTTGCGCCAACTTCACAGTGCAACCAATTTGAAATTTGAATTGCGTTTTCTGGCCAAAGGAGGCTGAATTTCGTGAAACCGAGTAGTGGCACATAATCAGCGACCTCGAATTGTGTGGTCGATGTGATTTTGGGAGTGGCACAGTAAAAGCAAAAATGGTTGCGCTGAATGGTTGCGCCAACTTCACACACGTGATTGTGAAGGACTGCGTGGAGATATCGCTTCTGCCAACTGGTGTTCAATCCTTGACACTGAAGATCTCGAAACCTGTTGGTATCTCTTCTCAGAAGTCATTCTAGACGCTATGAAAGTGAATATACCGGTAGCGAAGCACAATCTAAAGAGAAAGAAGTGGTTCAATCGTCAATGCTGTCTTTTGACCAAGAGGAAACTGTCGGATTAATCAGAATACAAGAATGCTAAAAACCTACTTAACTCAGCCATACGTCGTGAGAAGTGGACTTACTCTAACAAGATGGCAATTCGAGTTGATGGTGTTAATGGCAGAGATTGGTGGAAGCTAGTTAACACAGTCCTTGGAAAATCGAAGCGATTAAGAATTCCTAAAATGTTGCTCAACGGAGAGCCGACAGATTCAGATAGCGATATTGCTGAAGCCTTTAATCGCCATTTTGCCACTCAGAGCAGCATTTCTGATCCGTTTCGTCCTGCTCCTTTCTTTACTGACACATCCACGAGTGAGGTCACTTCAAATATCAGTTTCCTCGAGTCCGATATCTATGCTGCAATTATGTCGTTAAAGAGCAATACTTCCTGATGGGATTCCAGCGACTGTGCTCAAGAACTCTGCCGATGTTCTTTGCAAACCTCTGGCGTGCTTATTCCATTCATTTTTTCATTCTGGTTTCATTCCCCTTCAATGGCGCACAGCCCAAATTGTTCCAATCCATAAGAATGGTGATAAATCTCGTCTGGAAAATTACAGACCTATCGCTCTTTTAAGTTTAATCGCCAAGATCATGGAAAAGATTGTTGCATCTGTGATTCGCAACCACTTGAACGAAGCTGGCATCCTCTCCAATGCACACTTTGGATTTCATAGAGGTCATTCTTGTGCCCATCCAATATCAATCCTCGTACAAGACAGCTTGCATTGTCTTGAGCAAAAGCAGTCGATGCATGTCATCTCGCTTGATATGGTGTCAGCGTTTCTGAGAGTTTGGCACAAGGGTCTCATTGCAAAATGTCACCATTATGGGTTGCATGGCGAACTTCTGAGATGGCTTGAGGCATATGTGTATCTTCGACATCAGTTTGTGGTTGTGAATGGTTTCTCATCATCTACTAATGAGCTGCGTGCGGGGGTTCCCCAAGGCAGTGTTTTGGGACCTCTACTCTTTTTGTTATTCATCAACGACTTCCCTGCCTTTGTCAACAACTGCAAGGTGCTTATTTTCGCCGATGATGTTACAATCTATTCCAACTCCCGCGAAGCCATCACCTTCTGCCTAGAGATGGTCAGTGACTGAGCAAATACTTGTCAAGTGAAATTCTCCTCTCCAAAGACTCAATATACCGTGATTAGTCGCCAAAGGCAGATCCTGGATTCAGACCAATCTATTTCATTTCAAGGCTCACAGGTTTCAGCAACCGACTCCATCAAAAATTTCACATCATAGCCAACACCTTATCATGGACACCACATATGTTGCAAAGATTGAAAGTTGCTTCAATGAAACTCGGCATGATTCGACGGACAGGTTACAAACTTTTTAGGTCAGCTAAACTTCATGTCTACAAAGCGGTGATTCGCTCAGTCTTGGAATATGGAACATCAATAATGACAAACATCCCACTGGTGACTATTGAGAAAGTTGAAAGGTTCCAAGGAAAATTCCTTCGTTCCATTGCTTATGATCCTAACACTCTGGACACTTTCATGTTGAGGAGAAATTTGATGTCCATGTGCAACTTGCATCAAATTATTTATGCCAAGTCCCCGGATCTTGTTCTTAGTAGCTTCCAACTCTCACGAAGATCCTTCACACGGGATACGCGAGCGGCTACCAGTGGTCACAAGCTGCAGTTTGCTATACCGGGTGATACCCAATCCACTTGCCATTTCACAAATTCGTTTTTGCCATTTACGCTTATTATATGGAACAATTTACCGGAGAGTATTTGCAATATTAAGAACAATTCCTTTTTTCGACGTGCCCTCCTTACTTACCTTCTCTCAACTTCATAATTTTGTAAATGCCTTTTGTGTCACTATTTGTATCAGCAGTTCTGCTGTCTATATTTTCAATAAATAAACAAAGTCCATATCTATGACAACATAACATGCCTGAATAATCATTCAAGTAAATTAGCAATCCAAGGTTAAACATTCAAATCATTTGCACGTAGAATCCACAATAGATTTTGCAGTGATCCCAATCAAAAGTTGACTATTGCATAGTCCTATGCATGTGCCCTCAAAGATGCCTTCAAACGTCGTCATATTTTATTATGACATATGCTATCAAAAATATGCTTATTGCTCCGAGTTAAAAGCATGATATGCTTAGAAAGCAGCCCAGTAAGCTGCCGTGTAGCGCCTGGCAAGTTTTATGATGCACAAGATATCAATATTCAACTAAACAGGCAAAACACAATGAGCTGTATATCATACTAATGAAAGCATTTTCATCAGTCTCATTCCAGCACATTTGTCACCGATGAAATGAACAAAACCAAAATCAATAATGAAGCAGCAAAACAGGATATTTGCATTGCAACTGGTTGAACTGGGCATGTGAAGAACGAGGAGGTGAAGAGCTGTCTCGGTGCGGCGGTCATTATCGAGAAACTACGCGAGAACAAACTCCGTAGCTTTGGACACGTCGCCCGTGCTCTGGCGGCTCCGTTGTGTAAACTGCAATGCAACTGGAGGTGCAAGGCACGCGACCAGGAGGGAGGCCCAATAAACAATGGAAGGACACCATAAATGAATATTTACTTGGAACCCAACTGTGGAGGAGGACACGAACATGGGGGGGGGCATATACATGTATAATCCCTGCATTCAATTGAGAAAGCTATTTTGACTTATGCAAATGTTAGTACATTTGAATGATTGCGTAAAAGTATCTCGGGGGTTACAGCTTTTTGATAAACTCTAAAATATTCTGAGATCATAACAATACAGTTCACGATTAACAATTTTCATGAACAAAAAAAATGATAAAAAAGTTCTAATCAAATTCGTAACAACTTTGATGGATAACAAAACCCGGCTCGTAGATAATTACCAATGAGATAAAAGCTAACTAATCGTGAATCATACAGATTTAAGTTTATTGAGTTCGACGTTGATAGAAGAGAGCTCTTCCATTTTCTCAGTGGCCATTAAAGCAGCTAACTTAATTCATAGATATATTCATATTCATTTTCAAAATTAAGTGCTTTGTGTTACATGATATGTAGACATTTTCAATATTTTAGCATGAAAAATATTTAAATTGATGACTTCATCAGAATTCGACGGTATTCAAGGCCTTGAATTTGTCTTTTCAAAATTCAAGGGTTTTTAAGGGTTTCAAGAGCCGCGGGAACCCTGGTATATGCAACGAAATCTTTCTCAATAACACAGAAGATTCTAACAACATCCAAGAATCTAAATTTGCAAAACTATTTAAAGAAATTTTAGAAAACCTTTTTAACAGCAGACAAGACTCTAACAATGTAGATCAGTGAAATGTCTGAAATGTTTTTTTTACGAAAACGTTGTTAATATATGACACAAGATTCAAATACCATTCATCCACTGCATAAAAATCTGTAAAACGCTTCAATTAGAATTTATAAAACTTCCTGAACAGCAGACAGGACTTTGACAATATGAATCTGTAAAATGTCCCAAAAAGTTTCTCAGCTGCACACAAGACTCTAACAATGTGAATATGTAAAAATATATCACAAATATAGACTATCTCAACAACGCGCAAGACTTTAGCAATATAAATTAGGTAAAATGATGTCTCAAATATTGCTTACAAATATTTGCTTAATATCAGATAAGACTTAAACAATATCTGACAATGTATGTACATGTATGTGCATGCATACTATATGCAAAATCCTTGAAATATAAACTTTCTCAGTAACAGACTCTGACAACGTGCAACAATCTTAAATTGTAAAATGTTTGAAACAGTTTTTACGAAAACTTTCTCAGCAGCAGACAAGTCATTCTCCATAACCGCAACCCATTTTCTTAAGAGATAATCGGTTGCATGGTGATACCGGTTCAACCGGTCCGCAAGACTGGGAGTTGGATTCCAAGGATGAAAGGGTGGTCCCTTAATTCCTGCGAAAAGAAGGGATGAAACATTCTTGATCGTAAGCACAGATCGAAACCGCATTCAATCCTCTCTCAGCCTCGGATGAACTAATGGGTATAATCCTTGCCAGCCCATGCAACAATGCTTTCTGAATTTGTTCATGCACTTTCCTCGGATTCGACATAAATTCGCGGAATGAAGGAACAATGCCTGCCTCAGGAATGAGAAACCTCTGACAGAGTTGATTGGTTAGCTTTTCACCGTCAAACCATGGAATCACACAATCTTCAGGCCAGTAATGTGGGCTTAGTACGTCCAAGGATTTCAGACATGGCTCCTGAGTCTCAAATGCCAGTCTTGCGCTCACATTGCCAATCAATGCCTGGATGGAACGGCTGTGATTGAAGGATTGGTACGAGGTTCTCCTTGTAAAATCTTTCAAATTAATGCCCATAAAAAGTTACTTAATTTCCATCCTCAGCACAGAGATATTCTTTTATTTCATCAAACGTATATTTGTCGTCAGTCACGCCAGATTTTATTCTCTTCAAAGCGGCGATCGTCTATTTTATATGCTTGCTTGCCATAATCATTGTCATGTTCCTTTTTTGAAGGATTTGGATCAATTCTGAAAGAGCTGCTAGAATGTCTTTTACAAGCGCCAGATCATGGACGAAGTCTGTCATGAGCTTGGAACAGAACCCCAAATAAATTACTCTTTCGTTCGACTTTATCTTTATATCCTGAGATAATCCATGAAAATGTTCGATCAGTGCAGGATAGTCACTCCACAGCGCATCAACAGCTCTGTACGATTAAGCAACCCACCTCACATCGAACACTTTGCCAATAATCTTCAGATGCACATGGAGATTCGTTGCTACATCGTTCAACTGCCGCTGCATCTTCGGGGAATAAGAGTAAATGCTGTGAAGTTTCAAAATGTTAGATTAAATGTGGAAGACGCGGTCCACTGCTTTTTTTGATTAATTGATTGACAGCGAACTTTATTACGTGAGACATAATACTAGAAGGCTTCAAGGTCTTTTTACAATAACAAAACAAAAATAAATTAAAATTCACAAAATACTAAAAGAAAAAAGAAAAAAATACTTGCTGATGATCATCTACAAGCACTCATTCATGAGAAACTTCTTGACACATCTCTTAAAAGTAGGCAGAGATCCCATTGATGGAAATTCGATGGCAGCTTGTTCCATACTTGAGGTTCACGAGACTCAAAATGCGCCGTTGAAACTGAGGAAAGGTGGTACCTTGGTTTCTGGAGAAGATTCTTCGAACTGGAGCGAAGACGAGAGCGGTTGGGTAAATCACCAACAAGAGTCAAACGCTCCGACAAGTAGGAAGGATCTTCATGGTGCAGACCCGTGAACACTAGAATCAAAAGTCTCAAGTCAATACGAGAACGTGCTGTTAGCCAGTTCAGCTCTTCCACAAATTGAGTCACGTGAGATGATCGAGGAAGGTTGTATACCAGGCGAACTGATGCATTTGAAACAGTTTGAAGGCGGTAAGACAGCTTATTCGAGAGACCGGCAAGAGCAGCTGCACAATAATCAATGAGTGGAAACACGAGAGCAGACATAAGGTAAGCAGCATCGCTGCGAGTCAGTAACCGACGAATAGCAAAACAGGAGGACATAGTCCTTGAGACGTGGGAAGAAAATGACAATGTGCTATCCATCGTAAATCCAAGGTAACAGAATTTATCGACCGGCTTACGAAATTGACCACCAATATCGATGGAATCCCTGTGATGAACTTTAAATCGCTGTCTCGTAGCACACCACATGAGACATGTTTTAGCAGTATTTATGATAAGTTGGTTGGCCATGAGCCGGGAGTCGATGGAATGGATGCAGTCAGAGATCTTAGAAGACAGGATGCATTCATCACCAGCTTTACAGGATCCATAAATCACTATGTCACCTGCATATGCATGGATGTTCATGCCCAGTCTTTTTACCACACTTGAAATGTCCTTGGTGTAGACAGCAATGAGAACAGGGCCCAAAGTTGAACCTTGTGGCATTATCCAAGACACATGAAACACTGCTGAGCGAGAATGGTTGAATTGATAGAATTGATGCCGATTGTTCAGAAAGGACTGGAACCATCATGTAGGGATACAACACGAATACTAAAGGATGTGGAAAGACGTTTGATCAGGGTTTCATGAGAAACAGTATCGAAAGCAGCTGATATGTCGAGAGCTGCAATTAAACTCAATTCTCCTTGGTCGATGGAAGAAAGAAGGTTGCTAGCAACATTTACAATGACCGTTTCCGTCGAATGATGTTTACGGTGTGCTGACTGACGATGAGGTAACAAGTCATTAGTATGGAGATGTGGCATCAACTGTTGCAGGACAAGGCGTTCCAACAGCTTTGAAATAACAGAGATGTTGGTGATTGGACGGTAGGAAGATAGATCATCTACATTCGACTTTCTCTTCTTAATGACCGATGTAACACAGGAAGCAGCCAACGATGATGGAAAATGGCCTTAAGAGAGTGAATGGTCGATTATTTAAATCAAAAAGGGGGATAACAGATCCAGACACTCCTTCAGGAAACCAGTCGGTAGTGAATCTGTGCTAGATCTTTTATTGGGCATTCGTAGCAATGCAGATGAAACCTGTGAGGATGAAACACGTGAGAACGTTGAGAGGGACAGAGAAGGATGGCGGATAAGCGCAAGCTGTTGACGATATTATTGTCTCCACCTTGTCAGCAAAATAGTGTTTGAAGTCGTCTGCATTAAGAATCTCAGACAGGCGATTAACCACGACCAAGCAGAGTATTAAAAGAACGCCAGCGTTGTCGAGCATTGCCACCAGGGATGCGGAGTCGGAGTCCCGGAGTCCCATCATTTTTGCTGGAGTCGGAGTCCTATCAAATGATAGGACTCCGGCCTATAACTAGACCCGAAATATAATACAAACAAATTGTTTATTCTCGTGCCTATAGCTGTCTCTGTCTTGATGTCAACGTTCTCCGTCAAACAAAAGTACAGAGACAGCAGTGCATGCAGAGCTTGTAATAGTTGAGGGAATGAACCGTGCTAGTGTAAAAAATAATTGTCTTTTCACTCGGTGATTTAGCAGAGAAGACAAGCCTTCATAGCCTCTATCACACCTACGCACCAAAGGTCACGTCAGAGACAAAAATGAAATACTAGTTTATTTGAGAACATTACCTCTTACCCTCACGTTAATCGTGACTGATGGCTCCTCCAAAGCGCATATTAAAATCGAAAGTGTACTACTTATATTTTTTGAAGAAGGATGGGGATTTCCTGCCTGGTATAGACTGGAGAAAAACCGTGTGAAGCACACATCAACAAGATAGGAGGAGCCGAGTCTCATGCATCCAACTTAAAGAGACATTTGATAAACTTTCATCGAAAATGATTGATAATTGATACAGCAATGATTACTAAAAATAGGTTCAGGCAAGCGTACACTGATCTCTGATGGAGATTGCCAGTTTATCCAGAAAACTAGGCTTTATATACTTGTCACCCGGAGTCGGAGTCCTATCAACCCTCGGAGTCGGAGTCCCATCAAAATGATAGGACTCCGCATCCCTGATTGCCACAGTCTGATCTAATCTTCTTGCGCCAGAATAGTTCTCTTTTGCATTTAAGAAGATGACGACATGAAGACTTACACAATCGACATGTACTCTGAGCATAGTTGAAGTCACTCGATGAACTATGAATTTTGCATGCCCAACGCTCAATTCGACAAAGAGGACATTTACCAAGCCTACATTCACGATCAAACCATTGATAGCCTTCCTTTGATGAAGCTGTATGGTTTGTATGGGAACGAGGTTATCAAAAGCACTATTTGTCGTTGTATTATAGATATGTAAAAGTTGCTCACATGAAATTCCATTCCAGCTAGTAGGATCACCGGAACTGATGAAGACAGAAAAGTTCGCAAGTTGGTGGCATTGAGAAATTTCCATGGATGATAGCTGATTGACTTATAGATCGGAGGAGGACGTTGAAGACAGGATTTCCAATGCAGAAGTTTATGATCGGAGATAACTGTGTCAACATATGTCAGTTGAGAGATAGGCTTATCATTATCCAACATACCACCTTGGTTATGAGTAGGCTGGTCACCTTGATTAGCAAAGCCATGTGATGAGAAAAAGTCAAGCAAGTTGCGAAAATTTGCATCATCAGGACGCTCAGCATGAATATTGAAGTCACCGGCAAAAATCACTGGTTCCGCTTGAGTCGCAAACAATTGAAGAATCCTCGTCAGTTCGACAAAAAACATAGATTCTTAAGAGACCCTATTCGATGCGTGGGAATCATAACACAGGACGATGAATTAGACATTACGCGAGCAACAGCAGTCTCGCATGAACTTGTTTCAAAACCAAGTACTACCTGAGTGAGTCTGATTTCACCAACCGATACAATCGCCACTCCACCATGATTGACAGCTTTTTCACGAATACAAAGATGCGCCTTTTCAGCTACATGAAGACCGCAAGAACGTAAACGGTTGATTGAAACAGAATCAGAATCGTGCCACGTGTCTGTAAGCAGCATAATATCAAGTTTAAGTTCTTCACGTAAATCAATAAGATCATCCACTTTGTAGTTTAATGAGCGGATATTGAAAAGGCAAAAATAAAGTTGCTTGAACGTGTTCAAAGCATGACGATCACATTGTGGGAGAAAACGGAGAAAGCGAGGGCAATGAGTAAATGGCAAATGATGTTTTCGTGATCTTGTAACCGTAGAGACACGGCTCAGAATCGGCAAAGTTCTTGAATTCCAGCACACATGAGAAAGGTTCGGATATTGACAGCTAAAATTCTCCTTTTTATTTCACGAGGAAGTCATGTACGAGGTTTCAGTCGAATTTCACGTAAGGTTGACGAATCATAGTGCTGTGTCATATCATGCATTGAAAATTCGCTTTGTCTGCACAATGTAGCGAGCAACACTCATATACAATGCACCAGGAGGTGCTCTGCTATCCGACCAGCCACGGCCGCTGTCAGTGCCGGAAAGCTATCGGAATTTTATTGAGTCAAAGACATCGAGGTACAGTTTGTGGCTCAAACAGTGCCACGACACAATATCTGGAAATTGTTTTTTGAAATGCGCTCCTACACCGCTTTGTTTTCTCAGCATTACAGAGGCTCCATCAGTGCACAAAGTAATTAAATGGGATGACAAGCAAGCGTCATATAAACCATTTGCTTTTAGCGATGTCATCAAGCAGTCCAATACACTAGATGCATTCTGGGCAAGTAGTGAACTAACGAAGCTTTAGCGATCGTTCAATACACACGAAAGACTGAAAAGATCGGTGGCACAGGGGAACACGCACGGGACGAGACTGCTCTCATGATAGATGGATGAGTCATGTTCATCCATACCAACAATACTGAGTTCTTGGATCTATAGTTACAACGATACTGATATCTATGGCTCATGAATCATGCAGTTGAAGTTAAAAACCTGACATAGAAATCGAATCACAGCTTACAGTCATCAACAATGTGGTAAGAATATTTTCTTCGTTTACAAAGTAAAAACTGATGAGATTTCATCCGTCGGGTACATTCTCAACAATAGTAACACCATGCCACTATCGGGTCTCGAGATTGAGTGCTCATAGGTACCCTAATACACATCATACAGACAGATGCACAACGGATGATAAATGTGTATGAGTTGAAATTTTAAGACGGTGATCATTTTAATTAATAAGACGTTCAAAAATTAGGGAGCCTGGAATGAGGTTACCCACCCGGAATGAGGTTCTCAAAAAGTGGGCAGTCCTAGGACCCCCAGGAACCCCCCGAGCGTACCACTGCCTGCCATCATGAACAACAACTTACCAGACGCTATCTCATGCGCAGGTCAGAATGATTCCTTCACTGGAAAATTTATAACATCATGCGCCTGTCTGACGTTCACCATCTTACTGAGTCATTGTCTGTCGATGTCTGCTTCACTCCTTAATAGCAGCAGTCAGGCAACGATTATGCATGAAGTCACACAGTGTAAAAGTCGAGTTATTTGTGTGAGAGCATCTCATGATGACGGTGGAATTTCCAACAGTTGGTGTACTCCCTGCATAGTGACTTTACAGATCAAACTGCAAATCTGCACTATGCGCCGTAATAAATCCATCATAAACAAAGACTGTTACAAAAATAGCAAGCAATGATTCCTTTCCTCTCATTCCAGGAAATATTTGTATTAGATGCAACCTCAATATGTAGATAAGCAATAGGCCTATCTAAGCACCAAATGATGCAATTTCTCCACTGTTTCAACTATAAAACCATACCATTCAGTAATGACGCCTCCATCGTCAAAATTAGCATCAAATATGAAAAGTGTGATGAATTTCATGCATGAATCAATTGACAAATTTAGTTGTCACCAAAAATTTTAGCAGCAGCAACTTTTTGAAATTTGTAAATATAAAATTTTGAAAATCATCTTGGCAAAAAAAGATAGTGGACATGTCGCCAAAAAGTTACATTACAATAATGAGCTGATTGCACACTTGACATATTCAAACACTTTGGGTTCAACATTGTTCTGCATGTTTTCAGGACAAGCACCATGTCGTGCAAATCGAATTATTTCGTCGAATAGATCTCGTGCGTCAACATCATTTGAAAAGAGATTGTTGTTACAAAACAGCTCCAGCTCACAATCATCGGCTCGTTTTATTGATTCTAAAATAAATATAATTCCAAACTGTTTTCTGAAAGATTCATGAAGTTGAAATCTTTCACAAATGCTTGAATAACACTGATCAACAATAATATTTAAAAATTGCTTCAAAACGCTTTTTGCGGATCTTGTAAGGTCTCACCCTCCGCTGTCTCATGAAATAAACACGAATCTTTGGCATCCTCTTTCTTCCGACGATGAGACAAAATTTTTTTGACAAACTGTACAAAACAGTTTGGCTGGCCTTACACCTCAATATGCTTATTAACATGACTAGCGAGATGCAATAACAGCATATAAACAGCAACACAGTATCGCGCGGGGCCCCAAAATGCGCGAGGCCCCTCCGAGGGGGATCGGGTTGGTTGGATCGTTCCTGACAGTACCTTCCGATTGTCAGCCGCTGCAAGCCGCTATCGTTTAGGTACCGTGGCGTTTTGAATAGAGGACCTGGGTATGACATAATTTTTCGAAATTGGTGAAAACCCCAGTATGGCTGATGTTAGCCTTCAGACAAAACGTCACTTCTTTCAAATTGCCGAGATCTTTCGACCAGCACCGTCGGCCATCATCAGAGAACTGACTGTACAGCTAGAGATCACAACTCATAGCATTCACTCTACTGCAGTGTAAGATATAAAAGTGAAAATACATGCATAAAATAGCTACTTGTTGCAAGAGAGTAAGTAATATTATAAAACACAAAAGATAAGTGAAAAGAAAGTAAAAAAGTCAACATAAGCAGTTCCAAGAGTTACTCAGTACGTGCTTCACTTTGTTCTGCGAATCCATCCTTCCTGTCCAGAATGCCTCCTTCACAACTCGTTTACTCCACTCGAGAACTTGATATGGATCGTTCGGAGCTGGCGAAGCATGTGGCAGCTACCGGTCATAGAGTCAACGTGGAGAACGCCAAGGTATTGGACAGAGAGAGAGAGAGAGAGAGAGAGAGAGTTGCCAATTGGGAACATGCTCACGAATTGTTTCACCGAGCCGCCTACCGGTTCTGCCAACGTACTTACTACTGCAAGTGAACTGAAAACCACTTTTCGTTATTTTAGACTTCGAATCATCTCCATTTCATTATAATCACTAGCACCAGCATCGTATTATTGTCTTTTACTTACATTGCTTACAACTTTCTGCTATTATCGCAATTAATATGTGTTGTTATCATACATTACTTAATCTGTTAATTATTTTGACTAATTATTTGATGAATTTATTTGCTGCATACTTTGCTTCGTCGACTTTGCTTTGCCTTGATCTCTTGCGTGAATGTTTTAAAGCTGCAGTGCTTCAGTTGGAGCGTAATCAATGACGATGTAGAGATGAACTTGATAACAGATCACTGAAGTATGTTCTTGACATTAAACAGAGAATAAAGTGAACCGTAGAAGAAACAGCTGCTCTTCAGACGTGCATAAATTCTCAGATTCTCGCAGATTTACGTGGTTGTATGAGGGATATTGCATCATTATCTTCTTCACCTTCTCCTGCGGGGTATGGACTCGGGGCGGCGGTAGGCACGTATCTATTGTGATCGATGATTATTGGTGTCCTCCTCTTCAGTTGGGTTCCACGTAAATCTTCATTTATGGTGTCCTTCCATTGTTTCTTGGGACTTCCCTCCTGGTCGTGTGCTTTGCACCTCCAGCTGCATTGCAGTTTACATAACGGAGCCGCCAGAGCACGAGCGACGTGTCCAAAGCTACGGAGTTTGTTCTCGCGTAGTTTCTCGCTGATGGCCGTCCAACCAAGACAGCTCTTCACCTCCTCGTTCTTCACATGGCCCCAAAGAATTAGATTCATCTGCGCGCGCTTCGTTTTCCAAGAAAAAAAGGGTTGTATGTAACCTTAATATCGAAATGGTACTTCACAGAATCAGACAACTTGCTCCTTCTCGAATGTATAATTCGTGTATCGCTTGCTATTGGAAATGGCAAGCAACAAGCTGTCAGTAGAGGACAACAGAGCCAGTGAGAGAGGCGTGCGTGCTGTGATATCACTTCGCACACACCAAAGCACACATCACTGTCTTGGCTAGAATTCGATTCAGTGCATGCAGTAGACATCGAGGAATGCTAAGAGGATGGTGAAATCATCAGGTGAACTAATTTTTGTGCGCCTGCTACTTTTTTCAATGATGATCGGAGGGGCCAAAATTGTGGAGAAAACTTGTTCGCAATGATCTGAATTCTTTGAATCTGAGGGAATTGTGGCAATCGAAGCACTTTGCTTTAACTCACATTATTCCGCAAGCGGCGTACTTTTTGTCTTATCTCTGTAAGGTATTAGGAATTCCTTTTTACCCACGTAGTAAGTTCCTCGATGGACCATCGATTTTGTGTTAATCACACTTCTAGCAAACCGAAGCAGATAAACAAAATATTTAAGTCTATGAATGGCCCAGTTCAACCAGTTGCAATGCAAATATCCTGCTTTGCTGTTTCATTATTGATTTTGGTTTTGTTCATTTCATCGGTGACAAATTTGCTGGAATGAGACTGATCAAGGTGCAATAATTAGCATGATATATAGCTTACTGTGCTTTGCCTGCTTAGTAGAACATGTTGATATCTTGCGCATCATAAAACTTGCCAGGCGCTACACAGTAGCTTACTGGGCTGCTTTCTAGGCATATCATGCTTTCTACTCGGAGCAATAAGCATATTTTTAATAGCTAGCAAATATATTTTTGATAGCATGTGGTGTGCATAGGTTTCCGACCACCACCAATATTTGCCATAAATGACATCATTAATTCCCACGGAGTCTAGTCCGGTATGATTCAATGAATTAAAAAAAGCAATTTATACAATTAATTCAGAACATTGATTTACTAAAAACATCCATATACTTTTACGAAGCATTTATTAAGTAACAGCATGTAAATGTCAATATCTGGTGTGTTTTCCTTTGGCTGCCAGTAGGCCCCTACTGCCTTAATGCGTTCAGACATTGAGTGGACTAGTGCTGCACAATGTTAAGGAGTTATTTCAGTACCTCAGACGCACAGAATTTCGCGCCGTAATGCTTTTATCGATGTCGGTCGTCGTTTAGCATAACACAACAATTTTTGATAGGGTCGATATCAGGGGAACAATCAGACCAAGGATACATCACTTCAAAGTTGTGGTCTTGCTACAGCCACCCTTTCACAACTCCAGCCTGGTGGCAAGGGTCACCATCGTTCTTGAATATGGTCCAACTAGGGATGTTGAGCCATGTAGATTGTGCGTCCTCCAAAATTTGTAGATATCGAGCAACATTTATTGACTAACCCCATGATTTGTATGCCGCAGCGGAGATGCTGGCCCAGACCATGACAGATGGACATTTTTTGACCGACTGAGTTATTTAACGTGATTTGTAGTGCTCGCTTATCGGTATGCGTACATAAACACAACCGGGAGCAAATTGCTTGACTAGCGACTCGTCACTAAACATGACACGAACCCATTGAGCAGCAGTCCAATGCTGACAAGCTTTACAAAATGTCACCCTATCCTTGATGTCCATTGGGGAGAGCCTTGGTTTTGCAGCATGTCGGTACGCTCGGAGACCTGACATTATTAAGCGACGCCGGATAGTAGACGAAGAACACTTCGCATCACCTAGCAACACTGTTAGTATTGCCGCACTGGTTACTGACGGATACCGTAGCACATCGAAGAGTTTTGTCAGTCCTTTCACTGGTGCAACGTTTCGGTCTTGCGAGATGATGATCCGGTATACTTGATCATTTGGATAATGCCATACACTGTGGACTGTAGAAAAAAATTATTGTTTATTTCTGAAATTGTCTTAAAAGACATAAAACTTGGGTGGCAATTTTCAATGCCTTGTCATGATTTACATGGTGATTTTCAAAGTTTGCATTGGAATGATTTATCGTATAATTTCAAATTTAGACTTTATATTCTAGCAACGTCTTTTTAGTTATTTTCATGGCAATTCAACAGCCGTGCAGTCAACGAATTTTAAACTTTTAAGTTTTTCATACTAAAACTGTCTCTGTTACTTCTTGAATGATGCACATGACAATAAGAAGCATGCATTGCGAATTGTTTGACGACTTTTTGTAGGTTATAGACAACTTTATTCTATGAATTATATATCATTCCATAAATGTGACAGTCTCAAAAATTATGTTTCCTTGCCGCATAGGCCCTTTGTCATAGACTGATAAGCATTTCAAAATGAAAAGGTTACAAGTGCAATAAATTTATCAATATATGAATGGTTGCTCTATAGCATCATTTAAGCTGTACCGTCAATGAGGAAAAGCTTGATTGCTCTAAAAATATCACTCAAATTATTTTTACAGGCCTGCAGAATTATAAGTTTATTTTTCTGCGGTTAATCAGATATGTCACCCTATTTGACATATTAGCTCCCATGAATGGCAAGCTTGTCAAGGGAAGTTTGCAATTTCGCTTGTAATTTCATCGAAAAGGCATTGCTACTTTTTGAAACTTGATGTTTTTTATTCACAGGTATAATGGAACTAGGATAGTGACTGAAATTAGAACTTTGATTTCATTGAAATCAAAATGTTCAGAGGTGCTAGTAATAATTTGAAGCAGACTATTCATTTTTTCATCAATTATATTATATCATATTAGTGATTCAAAGAATCACAAAATCTTTTCATTATGAAAATTATGTATCTATCTTGAAGCTCTCGAAGGTCACGTTCAATTGCTTGCGTGAGGACTACTGGTCAAAGCTGACACCATTTAGGAAAGTTACATATATGCCAATTTAATCTATGAAGCATCAGGTTTCTAATGGTATAATCTCCATAAAAATTGAATTACAACTCAAACGCGAATTTCGCTATTTAAAACACGGTGATTTGAGGCATTTTGTCAATATACATCGCTGTTTTGTTGCATGGTGCTTATTACTGCGTTATAAGTAGTAAGTTATTTACATCTAAGAGTCAAGCTTGCAATAGGGAATTCGATTATATTACACGGAAGTGTAAAAGATTTTACAGATAATCAATCAGTTTGCAACTGTGAACTATGTGCATTATGTAAATTTCAAATTAAGATAAAAATCAATCCGAAATGACAATGTGTGTTAATTCATAGAATAACAAATACCATTATGCTTGTGATATATAAATAAAAGTAGCTGTAGTGATGTTATGGTTCAATCCAAATGAATTTCGTCATTGCACTAGGTGGAGTTGAGCATTTGCAGATTAGAAGGAAGTGATAAGATCTGAATTCTGTTCCACACGACTTAAGAAAGGTTTTTCACCCTTCGTGTTTAATAGAAAATAATGTAGTACAAGACTGTCACTTAAGGATATATAGTATGTCAACTACTGTTAATTCATAAGTAGTATATGTAAATATATGATAAATATGAGAAGTTCCAGTAAAATTCAATATCATGGCTACCAGATGATCAGGTAACCGCTGAGAAATGAAGACAGTAGAAATTAGATAGCAACCAATAAAAATCTAGGTGATTATAGCCGCATTAGTGTTTGACAGCAAATTGCCCGCCAGACAGTAGGATTTCAGCTATGCGGCCGCTACCAAATGAAGACGGTATGGCAACCAAGACTGCAAATACTGTTGAACTGAAACCTCTCATTTCGATGCCTCCAAACTCTTTCCTTCGATCAGTCATATTCAGACAAAATATGAACTCATCTGAACTCAACAACAAAGGGATTCCAATCGTCGACATTCCAGTTAATGGGATCACTCGCTCTCATCAGTCTTTGTCTCTAGTGATTTTTTGTCAATTTGACAGCTGATAGCTACTGATCTTGAGCAAAAGCCAGCAACGTGAAGTCTTCTTCTGATTGTTTGTGTGGTAACCAGAGGCGTCGCTAAGGAAACATCATTGGGGGGGTGTTTGCTAAATTTTACCTGATTTACAACTTAGAGCCAAAATTTGCCTGATTATTGCACACACGCATACTCACACACATTCCAACATGTTTCATGTTTTTATCCTACAGAAGAGGTACCTGCAGTGTTGGATTTGAGGGGAGGGAAAGTGGGGAAGTTCCCCTGCACTGCCTCATCTCATCCCCGGCACTGGAGATGCATGCACCTTCCTTCCCTGAGGGGGAAGAATATTTCCAGTAGATAGGCTTTACATTGCCTCAACCAGATTGATTGAGCATCAGTTCATTATTTTAGTGAATATGAGCAACATTGACAGGCGCAGACCTAGTTTCCTCACGATTCTTCATAAGCTTAATTGTCTTATCATCAAAAATTGACCTTCTTTGTTCATAAAGATAACAAATAAATTCGAGAAGCAGAAAGTGCTGAATGAAATAATTAGAAGGTAGCAAAACCATCACAAAAAGAGTGGAATCCAGAATGCTATCTTGATTCTTTCAGGGTCTTGATGACAACACACACAGTATTTTATTCATATTAATGTAATAGAACTCTTCACAATCAATAAAATCAAGTTTGGGAACATTGTTTAACTTTCACTCTGTGAATATTGACAGAAGCCCGAATTTTGTGAATTCATTATAGGTCTAATTACAATAAATTACAGAATGATCATCTGCGGAATGTTTGTGTGGATCTTCACATGCGAGACCTACTATGAATTTCTGATGCACAGGGGTATCCATGCACCTTATTTGAAGCATTATTTAACCAAATGCGGGTGGCACCAAATGCATGCATTGGAGATTCCCTTTCAAGGATCAAATGGGCATATCTCCTACTTTTTCCATTTATGGTTCAACTGTTTTCAAAATAATTCGCGGGCGTTCTTAGTGCGAGGATGATAGTGGTGCTATATGAATCAATGTCCTCTTCCTTTTGATCACCGTTTTTCCGGCTTTGGTTGCAGCGTTGACCCAAAAACTTCCGTTCGAAAGCTTCCCCCTACTGCTATCATACTCAAATCCAACACTAGGTACCTACCTAATCATCTAATCGGTCGGAAATGACGCCTATAAATGAAAAATAATTTAATTGGTGGTTATTTAAGTGGCCAATGAAATGCCGATGACGTTAAGTTAATTTGTGCGCAATTGGATCCCGTAGTATCGACTGTTAAGGAAATTTTCGACGGTGTTTGCATCGAGAAAGTTAAAACGCTGTTGACAATAAACTTCTACGCACAGAGAAGACGGTGTGCCTTATTCATACCGTGCGCTTTCCGCGGTGCGCGTGTGAATGACTCGGTATGAGGAAGGTTTGATGAAATCCACCGTAACGATGACGTCATCTCCTCAAGGGACAACGCAATAGCTAGAGCTTACACGTATATCAATCAACGGTTAAATATACACTACCCAGCTAGGCAGAATGAGTTGCAGGCGTTTCAGCGTTAGGTGATTCAGTGCCAATATTCACTGGCCACATTATAGGTAAGGTACTGGAATTACATTTCAATTCCACTTAGATATTTTAAATTTAGCAGAGCTAACTCACATCGCCTTATGTTCCAATTTTTAAGAAAATGCGAGGCGACTGTTCCTCCTGTTCGCATATACAGTCATCCCCGGTGCAGGTCGTTTTCAGCGCGCTTTGTTTGACCGCTTTCGCGTGACAAATCAATATCATCAACGGCAACTAACCATATACTTTCTGGTGTCTAGAAAGGGTGAGAATTTCCCGACATTACGATGTGTTTTTGTGACAAGACGTGTTTTTGTGGCTAAGAACAACGTCAGTGAATATTGGAGCTGAATCGCCGGCAAACCGGCGGTTTGCCTGAAATTTCTCATTTTACCTGAATCCTTTTATTAATTTCATATTGGGGGGGTGTTACGGTCCCCCACACCCCCCCGGTCGCGACGCCTCTGGTGGTAACTGCTATTTCTTTGTCAACTTTGCAGTACAAGATCGATTTGTAATTTCATCATCAAAATTCAACGTCAACAAATTTCAAAAACAGCTAGCAAATTCATTTTCACAAGAAAATAAGTGCATGTTAATGTTCATCACGGATATCTATGAATCATAGATATACCACTAAAAAGCATGTCTATGATCTCAAGACATGGGATAATAATGAATAATCTCACATCAAGTTAAAAAATTTTACATTCAGTTTTTGAAAAAATTCCCTCATAACAAATTTTGCTGATTTATCATTAGGTGATATTTATCAAAAGCTGAATAATATTATGCGTTTTTTTGGCATGCAATCTATAGTTGCGTAGAGAGTTCAATGAATTTCAGAGCGCAGATAAATAGATATAGAAGAATCTGATCAAAGAAGAAAATAATCATAGAGGAACATCATCATAGAAGTCGTAAATTGACAGCTTCTCTTGTTTTTGTCAGGAGTTCTGATACCACTCACAGCTTCTAAACACTTTATCACACTCTTGAAGTTAAACTAGCAATGTAGTCTGTCGGGTCTAATCATATGAAATTGTATTCAAGTTTGTTTCTATCTACAAAACCGGTTGAAAACATTTGCAGCAACTGATAGTAACTTGACTCTATTGGACATGAAATGTTATTTAAATTGGAGTTGAACATCCAAATTAATATACTGTAATGAAAATTACAAAACTATGCATAGTTTGATGGGCTGATCAGGGTTAAATAGGAAACTGCATCGATATTGAGAGACATGAGCTAGACCAGCATCATGAGACTTAATTATCATAATCCCTACGAATATCTTCATGTGTGCAGAGCAGATTTATATTAAAGTGAACTTTTATTAAAATGTTACAAGACGTCTACTGCCTCCGACTGAATAGCGATGGCAGCACGCACCATTGAAAACTGCAAAACAAAAATCCATTTACATTTTCATTTTTGACATGCAATCAATAAGCATATGCACGGATCTCATTATCAACACAAGCCGATGAGAAACTGCAGCTGAATCTACATGCAGAGGATCAAAATCTGTTGTGAATTTTAGCAATTGCAACATTTGTCTGAGCATAAAAGATTATAATGCTTATCATAATGGATTATCAGTCTTTGTAACAATCAGAGGATATGCAGAACTACTAGGTTTGCGACCAAATATTGAAAAACACATTATTTGCCCCGAAATTAAGATTTCTTGGACTTAGAACAATGACATTTCCTGGTTGGAATCAGCAGCCGATGAAAAACATAAGATTGACCACTGCAATTGTCGCTATGATTCTCCTAGTCATCGGAACCGTTGCAAGCTTGGCCAACATTGTCGTCATAAAAAATTTCACAGATATCAGAAGAATAGCACGTGTCTTTTTCTAAACGACAGCCGTATGTGATACTGTTCAATGGACATTTGTCATGATTCCCTTATGGTACCACTTGCAATTTGCCAAGCGCTTCACGCAAATATCAACGTGCACTTGTACTGTTCACCTTCTAATTGGAGAAATGATTGGTAATATGGGTTGGTTTTCGGTCATGGCAACTGTCCCTGAAAGATTTGCTTTAATGGTATTACCACAGAAGATGAGATTTATCAATCAGAACAAATATTTGCGAACGCTTTTAACATTATGATCATTTCAGTTATTCTTTTTATGTTGGAGTTTGCCTTTTACCGCTTTGATGGATACCTGTGCACATTTGTTGCATCTGATATCCGTAGTCAAATAAACAAAGGAACAAGTGTCGTTGTAGTTACTGCTTTGTCGTGGAATTGGTCCTTCTAAACGTAGTCTTATATCGATTTTCGATGAAGAATCGGAATGCTGTACAACCAGGTACAAATAATGGTGTTGTTCAATCAAAAGCAGACATTGGTCTTGTGCAAATGCTTTTTACTATGGCCTATGCCAATTTCCGCTATTATTATGATTACTCCTTTTAATTGATCTGAGGAGCAACTGAGGTCAAATGGAGTGTCTGATGGAATGATTCTATGGTTGAGTATTTTCGAATACATCGTCCAGTCTACCGTTTCTGCAACCAATTTTTTTGTTTTACTACATTAGCGGTAAAGGATTTCGCAATGCTTGTCATTCCACTTTCAGATGTCTTTCATGTCAACATGTTGCTGGAAGCTCAAACACTGCAGGAGATTCTTCAAGAGTTGGAGAAACAAAAGCGTAATCCCTTGCAGCAAATTTCGAAAAGCTAGAATCATGTATCCAGAGACATCGAGGCAAATCTAGCCAACAAATTTTTGCGGTTGCTTTTAACATTATGGTCATTTCACATCTTCTTTTTATGTTGGAGTATGCCTTTTACCGCTTTGATGGATACCTGTGCACATTTGTTGCATCTGATATCCGTAGTCAAATAAACAAAGGAACAAGTGTCGTTGTAGTTACTGCTTTGTCGTGGAATTGGTCCTTCTAAACGTAGTCTTATATCGATTTTCGATGAAGAATCGGAATGCTGTACAACCAGGTACAAATAATGGTGTTGTTCAATCAAAAGCAGACATTGGTCTTGTGCAAATGCTTTTTACTATGGCCTATGCCAATTTCCGCTATTATTATGATTACTCCTTTTAATTGATCTGAGGAGCAACTGAGGTCAAATGGAGTGTCTGATGGAATGATTCTATGGTTGAGTATTTTCGAATACATCGTCCAGTCTACCGTTTCTGCAACCAATTTTTTTGTTTTACTACATTAGCGGTAAAGGATTTCGCAATGCTTGTCATTCCACTTTCAGATGTCTTTCATGTCAACATGTTGCTGGAAGCTCAAACACTGCAGGAGATTCTTCAAGAGTTGGAGAAACAAAAGCGTAATCCCTTGCAGCAAATTTCGAAAAGCTAGAATCATGTATCGAGAGACATCGAGGCAAATCTAGCCAACAAATTTTTGCGGTTGCTTTTAACATTATGGTCATTTCAGTTATTCTTTTTATGTTGGAGTATGCCTTTTACCGCTTTGATGGATACCTGTGCACATTTGTTGCATCTGATATCCGTAGTCAAATAAACAAAGGAACAAGTGTCGTTGTAGTTACTGCTTTGTCGTGGAATTGGTCCTTCTAAACGTAGTCTTATATCGATTTTCGATGAAGAATCGGAATGCTGTACAGCCAGGTACAAATAATGGTGATGGTCAATCAAAAGCAGACATTGGTCCTGTGCAAATGCTTTTTACTATGGCCTATGCCAATTTCCGCTATTATTATGATTACTCCTTTTAATTGATCTGAGGAGCAACTGAGGTCAAATGGAGTGTCTGATGGAATGATTCTATGGTTGAGTATTTTCGAATACATCGTCCAGTCTACCGTTTCTGCAACCAATTTTTTTGTTTGTTTTACTACATTAGCGGTAAAGGATTTCGCAATGCTTGTCATTCCACTTTCAGATGTCTTTCATGTCAACATGTTGCTGGAAGCTCAAACACTGCAGGAGATTCTTCAAGAGTTGGAGAAACAAAAGCGTAATCCCTTGCAGCAAATTTCGAAAAGCTAGAATCATGTATCCAGAGACATCAAGGCAAATCTAGCCAACAAATTTATGCGGTTGCTTTTAACATTATGGTCATTTCACATCTTCTTTTTATGTTGGAGTATGCCTTTTACCGCTTTGATGGATACCTGTGCACATTTGTTGCATCTGATATCCGTAGTCAAATAAACAAAGGAACAAGTGTCGTTGTAGTTACTGCTTTGTCGTGGAATTGGTCCTTCTAAACGTAGTCTTATATCGATTTTCGATGAAGAATCGGAATGCTGTACAACCAGGTACAAATAATGGTGTTGTTCAATCAAAAGCAGACATTGGTCTTGTGCAAATGCTTTTTACTATGGCCTATGCCAATTTCCGCTATTATTATGATTACTCCTTTTAATTGATCTGAGGAGCAACTGAGGTCAAATGGAGTGTCTGATGGAATGATTCTATGGTTGAGTATTTTCGAATACATCGTCCAGTCTACCGTTTCTGCAACCAATTTTTTTGTTTTACTACATTAGCGGTAAAGGATTTCGCAATGCTTGTCATTCCACTTTCAGATGTCTTTCATGTCAACATGTTGCTGGAAGCTCAAACACTGCAGGAGATTCTTCAAGAGTTGGAGAAACAAAAGCGTAATCCCTTGCAGCAAATTTCGAAAAGCTAGAATCATGTATCCAGAGACATCAAGGCAAATCTAGCCAACAAATTTTTGCGGTTGCTTTTAACATTATGGTCATTTCACATCTTCTTTTTATGTTGGAGTATGCCTTTTACCGCTTTGATGGATACCTGTGCACATTTGTTGCATCTGATATCCGTAGTCAAATAAACAAAGGAACAAGTGTCGTTGTAGTTACTGCTTTGTCGTGGAATTGGTCCTTCTAAACGTAGTCTTATATCGATTTTCGATGAAGAATCGGAATGCTGTACAACCAGGTACAAATAATGGTGTTGTTCAATCAAAAGCAGACATTGGTCTTGTGCAAATGCTTTTTACTATGGCCTATGCCAATTTCCGCTATTATTATGATTACTCCTTTTAATTGATCTGAGGAGCAACTGAGGTCAAATGGAGTGTCTGATGGAATGATTCTATGGTTGAGTATTTTCGAATACATCGTCCAGTCTACCGTTTCTGCAACCAATTTTTTTGTTTTACTACATTAGCGGTAAAGGATTTCGCAATGCTTGTCATTCCACTTTCAGATGTCTTTCATGTCAACATGTTGCTGGAAGCTCAAACACTGCAGGAGATTCTTCAAGAGTTGGAGAAACAAAAGCGTAATCCCTTGCAGCAAATTTCGAAAAGCTAGAATCGTGTATCCAGAGACATCAAGGCAAATCTAGCCAACAAATTTTTGCGTTTGCTTTTAACATTATGGTCATTTCAGTTATTCTTTTTATGTTGGAGTATGCCTTTTACCGCTTTGATGGATACCTGTGCACATTTGTTGCATCTGATATCCGTAGTCAAATAAACAAAGGAACAAGTGTCGTTGTAGTTACTGCTTTGTCGTGGAATTGGTCCTTCTAAACGTAGTCTTATATCGATTTTCGATGAAGAATCGGAATGCTGTACAGCCAGGTACAAATAATGGTGATGGTCAATCAAAAGCAGACATTGGTCCTGTGCAAATGCTTTTTACTATGGCCTATGCCAATTTCCGCTATTATTATGATTACTCCTTTTAATTGATCTGAGGAGCAACTGAGGTCAAATGGAGTGTCTGATGGAATGATTCTATGGTTGAGTATTTTCGAATACATCGTCCAGTCTACCGTTTCTGCAACCAATTTTTTTGTTTTACTACATTAGCGGTAAAGGATTTCGCAATGCTTGTCATTCCACTTTCAGATGTCTTTCATGTCAACATGTTGCTGGAAGCTCAAACACTGCAGGAGATTCTTCAAGAGTTGGAGAAACAAAAGCGTAATCCCTTGCAGCAAATTTCGAAAAGCTAGAATCATGTATCCAGAGACATCGAGGCAAATCTAGCCAACAAATTTTTGCGGTTGCTTTTAACATTATGGTCATTTCAGTTATTCTTTTTATGTTGGAGTATGCCTTTTACCGCTTTGATGGATACCTGTGCACATTTGTTGCATCTGATATCCGTAGTCAAATAAACAAAGGAACAAGTGTCGTTGTAGTTACTGCTTTGTCGTGGAATTGGTCCTTCTAAACGTAGTCTTATATCGATTTTCGATGAAGAATCGGAATGCTGTACAACCAGGTACAAATAATGGTGATGGTCAATCAAAAGCAGACATTGGTCCTGTGCAAATGCTTTTTACTATGGCCTATGCCAATTTCCGCTATTATTATGATTACTCCTTTTAATTGATCTGAGGAGCAACTGAGGTCAAATGGAGTGTCTGATGGAATGATTCTATGGTTGAGTATTTTCGAATACATCGTCCAGTCTACCGTTTCTGCAACCAATTTTTTTGTTTTACTACATTAGCGGTAAAGGATTTCGCAATGCTTGTCATTCCACTTTCAGATGTCTTTCATGTCAACATGTTGCTGGAAGCTCAAACACTGCAGGAGATTCTTCAAGAGTTGGAGAAACAAAAGCGTAATCCCTTGCAGCAAATTTCGAAAAGCTAGAATCATGTATCCAGAGACATCGAGGCAAATCTAGCCAACAAATTTTTGCGGTTGCTTTTAACATTATGGTCATTTCAGTTATTCTTTTTATGTTGGAGTATGCCTTTTACCGCTTTGATGGATACCTGTGCACATTTGTTGCATCTGATATCCGTAGTCAAATAAACAAAGGAACAAGTGTCGTTGTAGTTACTGCTTTGTCGTGGAATTGGTCCTTCTAAACGTAGTCTTATATCGATTTTCGATGAAGAATCGGAATGCTGTACAACCAGGTACAAATAATGGTGATGGTCAATCAAAAGCAGACATTGGTCTTGTGCAAATGCTTTTTACTATGGCCTATGCCAATTTCCGCTATTATTATGATTACTCCTTTTAATTGATCTGAGGAGCAACTGAGGTCAAATGGAGTGTCTGATGGAATGATTCTATGGTTGAGTATTTTCGAATACATCGTCCAGTCTACCGTTTCTGCAACCAATTTTTTTGTTTTACTACATTAGCGGTAAAGGATTTCGCAATGCTTGTCATTCCACTTTCAGATGTCTTTCATGTCAACATGTTGCTGGAAGCTCAAACACTGCAGGAGATTCTTCAAGAGTTGGAGAAACAAAAGCGTAATCCCTTGCAGCAAATTTCGAAAAGCTAGAATCATGTATCCAGAGACATCGAGGCAAATCTAGCCAACAAATTTTTGCGGTTGCTTTTAACATTATGGTCATTTCAGTTATTCTTTTTATGTTGGAGTATGCCTTTTACCGCTTTGATGGATACCTGTGCACATTTGTTGCATCTGATATCCGTAGTCAAATAAACAAAGGAACAAGTGTCGTTGTAGTTACTGCTTTGTCGTGGAATTGGTCCTTCTAAACGTAGTCTTATATCGATTTTCGATGAAGAATCGGAATGCTGTACAACCAGGTACAAATAATGGTGATGGTCAATCAAAAGCAGACATTGGTCTTGTGCAAATGCTTTTTACTATGGCCTATGCCAATTTCCGCTATTATTATGATTACTCCTTTTAATTGATCTGAGGAGCAACTGAGGTCAAATGGAGTGTCTGATGGAATGATTCTATGGTTGAGTATTTTCGAATACATCGTCCAGTCTACCGTTTCTGCAACCAATTTTTTTGTTTTACTACATTAGCGGTAAAGGATTTCGCAATGCTTGTCATTCCACTTTCAGATGTCTTTCATGTCAACATGTTGCTGGAAGCTCAAACACTGCAGGAGATTCTTCAAGAGTTGGAGAAACAAAAGCGTAATCCCTTGCAGCAAATTTCGAAAAGCTAGAATCGTGTATCCAGAGACATCAAGGCAAATCTAGCCAACAAATTTTTGCGGTTGCTTTTAACATTATGATCATTTCAGTTATTCTTTTTATGTTGGAGTATGCCTTTTACCGCTTTGATGGATACCTGTGCACATTTGTTGCATCTGATATCCGTAGTCAAATAAACAAAGGAACAAGTGTCGTTGTAGTTACTGCTTTGTCGTGGAATTGGTCCTTCTAAACGTAGTCTTATATCGATTTTCGATGAAGAATCGGAATGCTGTACAACCAGGCATAAATGCAGTGTAATGGTGTTGTTCAATCAAAAGCAGAAGAAAAGAGTTGAAGAAACAAAAGCGTAATCCCTTGCAACGAACTTCGAAAAGCTATAATTATGTATCCCGAGACATCAAGGGAAATCTGGCCAATCTCTTTTCAATGATATGAATGATGACAGCATCAGACTGTAAGTCTAAATCTTCTTAAGTTTACAATTATTTATACAGCATGGCCATTTTCTCTCTCGAATTTAGAGACAATTTCATAGCAATTTAGTATAGCAATATAGAGGCAATTTCGAATCTAGCAAGCGAAATCTACATGTAGACTGTCACCTGAAGTTGTCAATTCAGATTTCACTTTCCAAAGCGCTTCTATGAATTGGAAGGGTTCAAATTTGTATATGGACTGCTGCCACTAAACCACTTAACCTTGTTTGCAATATTTATTTTTGCTATGGGAAGAAATATCATTTCCGACTGTGTTACAAGCTAATCAGCAATTAATCATTCTCGTGCAAAGACTAATTGGAGAGTTCTTTCATCTTGACGTAGTGATGCAAACAGAAGATTTTGAAATTTTTTTTTCGGTGATTGATATTCTTGCTCTAAATCATCGTTTTGCAGATTTATTATAGTTGTTTGAAACACTATGTAATGTTCAAGACCAAAAACCTCCCTATCCCTGCAAGTTAACTTTTGGAGAGAATTAGCCTACACCTTTCCATATCTATTTCAGATATTTCCAAATGAATTTTAGACATCAGATGGATTTCAGATTCCTCTAATTAAATTTCAGATATCAGTCAGTAACTCAACTTTGAAAAGATCTTAAATTCAATTGGAGAACACTAAATTCATCTGGAAATGTCTGAAATTCATTTGGACAGATCTGAAATCGACTTGGAACTATCTGAAATACATGTCGAAATGAATATGTGCAGCTTGTACTCAGCAAAGATATCGGACAATTTCTATACGCCAGAAGATAGAAGCTATGTCATAGATATTCATTTGCTCATCATCACATATCTTTAGTTTCCAAGTATCTTAAGAGTTTACAGTATGTGTATCTTCCAATATGGTCGTTCATATATAGTGCTGCGTGGACTGAGTGCAATTATTCTTCATATGTTCATCAACACATGGAAAATTTGCATCACTATAATTAACGCTGCATAATGAAGCTCAATTTTCAAGCTATAAGTAAACTCCAAAATAAAGTACATGATTAATTTTCTCAAGATTTTTCTAATTGAATGAAAACATGCCGTAAGACTCACGTTATCTGAAACGGTGTCTGTGTGATAGTTTCTAATGCTAATATACTAGCACCAGCCAGTGGCGGCAAATGAATGCTAAAAAATCCGCGGACGGGATTCGCATTGTTACGATCATTTCAGTCGAAATACAGTACGCGCCATATTACTTGAGACAGGTGCTTTTTCACAGTTATTATCGCCTATATTTTACAATGTTACTTCAATTTGAACTAAATGCTGCTTGATTGTGACTTGGGTCATACGTTACTTGGCCTGTAGTTTTCGGCTCCGTTATTCATTATGAAGGGCACTAAATATGGTCGTATGTATAAATATTGCACGCCAAATTACTTGGGACAATTAGAAAAGACGGCTTTATCGCAAGATAAAAACAAATGTTTAGTTTTAAGCAAAACTAAAGTTATGCAAATGGATAATTTCTTTTATAGCACACTAAAAAAAAACAACTATTCAATCGTCAGAATTTTGTATGGCCTCCTTTTCGAGCCTCCCCTTCGATCACTGCGCGAATTCTTTGTGGCATACTGTCGATGAGCTTTGCGAGAGTCTCGGGGAGGGTTGCATCACGGAACCAGTGATGAATAATGGAGGAGATCAGTTCTTGCTTACAGATTGTGGTTTTACCAGCAATCCGACGTTTGATGATGCCCCAGACATTTTCGATGGGATATAAATCTGGGGAATTCCCCGCCAGTCCAGGGTGGCGATGTTTTCACAGTCTAGGAATTGCTTGATGACCTTTGTTTTGTGGCAAGGTGCTCCATCATGCATAAAAATACAATCACCGTTTGGAAGGCATTGATGCAGTTGTGGAAGAGTTCTTGTAGTCAGCACGGTCTTGTATTGAGCAGGATTCATATTTCCTTCGACAATGTATAATCTTCCAGGCCCTTTGGTGCTTATGATTCCCCACACCATCACCTTTGTAGGGTGCTTCACAGTTTGCTTGATTGGGACGGGAGTTCCTCTGATGTGCCAAACAAGCCTCTTTTCAGCGCCCTTGCATTCAAAAAGACTTTCATCGCTGAAACACACCTGTCACCATTGTTCCAACGATCAATCAGCATGCTTTTTGGCAAAAGCCAAGCGTTTGCGCATCATGACGGGAGTGAGTTTCGGCACGCGTCGAGGAATCACCGAGCGGCAATATTTTTGCAAGCGTCTTTGAACAGTTCTCAGCGAAACCCTTACACCAACTTGTTCCAATTCTGAGTGCTGTTGGTGAGCATCGCTAAGTGGAGCACGGCGCAAATTTCGGAGCAACAGTCGCTCTTGCTTCGGAGTCGTTGACTTCTTCCGTCCACACTTGCCTTGTCGTCGCGATGAGAGAGACGTAGAATTCTTCAGTCTGGCCACGGTTGACTTGCTGATACCAGTAATCCTTGATATTTGACGAATCGATAATGTCTTCAGACGAAGCAATGTCACAATGTCAGTCTTTTTTTCGATACTCAGATCTGGTCCAGGCATTCCGCACGAAGAGTGTCTTATCAACGTTCGTCGAAAAAGATTGCTAAACTTCAAGCTATGCAAACATTTATAAATGTTAATGCATTTAATTTGGATGATTTAATGATGATTTACATTTTTAAAATAGGATTTCTATATTAATGTAGAAATCTGGTCGTACCGACTATTTATTCGACGCTATGGCTCACCAAAACAACCATAGAAAGCTGTCCCAAGTAATTTGACTCGTAATAATCTGACAAATGACCATATTTTGTGCCGTTGAAAATGAAAAACAGATCTCATGCAATGCAAGTGAAGTACAGTAAATGCTGTAAATGTAGGTCAAGTAAACGAAAACCCAAAGTACAAGTATGCAATATTTCACTCCAGTTGAAGAAGTCGTTTAGCATCTAGACCAGAGAGATTATAAAAAAGTAAGTGTCCCAAGTAATGTGGCCAAACAAAATTCTGACGATTTAATAAGTTAGTTGTTTTTTTGAGTGTGCTATAAAAGAAATTATCCATTTGCATAACTTTAGTTTTGCTTAAAACTAAACATTTGTTTTTATCTTGCGATAAAGCCGTCTTTTCTAATTGTCCCAAGTAATTTGGCGTGCAATATTTATACATACGACCATATTTAGTGCCCTTCATAATGAATAACGGAGCCGAAAACTGCAGGCCAAGTAACGTATGACCCAAATCACAATCAAGCAGCATTTAGTTCAAATTGAAGTAACATTGTAAAACATAGGCGATAATAACTGTGAAAAAGCATCTGTCTCAAGTAATATGGCGCGTACTGTAATGATGAAATCAAGAGTTTTAGACCAATTCTGTTGGTGTGTCTGCCTCGGCTTTGGTAGTCAGTGCACAAGTTATATGGGGCCCATCCCAGAAAATTGAAATTTTCTTCTTGTTATTTTTAATTTATAGATAGTCTTTCACCAATATCAGTAAAACGACAATTGTTAAGCTATTTCCAGTAGTCGTGCAAGTAACTTATGGCTAGACATCTCAAAATCACATTTGCTTCTCCATGTGCTTTGTTTGTTACATCCATGTGCTTCCGAGCTTGGTACACTGATCAAACATTAATTTTTGTGTCATTTTTATGATCTTGATTACATCTAAGGCAGCTATCTTCCAGAGCAGGCAGAACTATGATATTTCTCGCATCCACCAGCTTGACCGAATTGCTCTTAAGGATAATGAAAAGGTCATGAAAACCAATGTTATTGTTGCAGATAAACAAACAGCCTGTCCTGATCACAAAATGATGCATGCTCACAGAATTTATTATAGGTGCAACCTCAATTTCAGCAATTTGATTATTCTTAATATCTAGCAACATTTACCTAGATCGTCGTCTGACTGAAAAGTTGAAATTGGCATCACCAACGAACGGCTATTCCCCATCTTAGTCCCACAAAACTTACGCAAAGCTAAGCTGCGGATTTCTTTGGATGAATCTGTCAGCTGCAATAAATAGTGAGCATTAAGATTTTTGTTGAATAGAAATTGAACCGATTCATAGCACATCCTAATTAACCAGCGAATGTCCTTGCTAATGAAAGCATTCATTTTTGTCGACTAATCAAGGAGGCCATGTACATAAACGTGAAAAGAGAGATGGCATACAACAGGGACAATGGTATGGAATATAGCAGTATTTGGATGCCTTTGTTAAGAAAGATCAGACGGCAGTTTTATATTTCCGATTCATAAAATCGTATATACATGTATGACATATTGTAGTTTACACTGTAAACCGCATGCTGCCACCAAACCGATGAAATGCTTGCTACCAAATGCTTTATTGCCTTTCATTTGGTAGCGGTTTTTTTGCTGTTTGGTAGCGCCTACCAAACCTGTATAGCGCCTACCAGATGCCTCTCTTTCTTCTAGTCCTATATGTTAATGAAGCATACTTAACTGTAGATCAAATAATATTCATAGAATTGTATCATGAATGATGCCAAATTTATACTAGCAAAGTTGAGAGTTGAGAGCAAGAGTTGAAATCAATGCCATCAATAATTGTTTATCCGATTATTATCTGAATTCTTCATGATCGATTTCAATTTAGTCTCATTTCAAGTTTTACTTTGTTGATGTCATGTGGTAGATATTGCGGTTGTGTCAGGATCTGCTGTGGATTCCTCTCTACCTGAGAAAAAATAATTGCCTATTTTTGAAATTATCTTAAAAGACATAAACTTTGTAGCAATTTTTAATGCTTTGTCATGATTTACAAAGTGATTTTCAAAGTTTACATTGTAATGATTTATGGTATAATTTCAAACCTAGACTACATTCTACACCATTTCCAGATTTATTTCAGGAAAATGAGATATATTTCAGAATTATGAAATGTTTTCAGAATCCATAAATTGCTTTTCAGAAAAATGAAAAGCATTTCGAATTTAGTCAGCTGTATTTCAAAAAGATAATATGTATTTAAGAAATTGTCATATACATTCCAGAAGCGTGAAATGTTTTTCAGAAGATTTTACTTTGATTTCAGATCCGTGAAATATATTTCCTATTTTATCAGTTGTATTTCAGAAATCATGAAATATAATTGAGAAAACATGAATAATATTTCAGAAACGTGATTTGTTATTTAAGAGATGTTATTTATATTTCAGATCGGTAAAATTTGTTCCATCTTTCATTAGTTGTTTTTCAGATGCAATATTTGAAATTCAGAAATTGCAAAATATAATTGAGGAACTGAAAGTTGAATTTCAAAAACGCTAGATGTAGTTCAGTTGACATGAGATGCTTTTCATAAATGTGAAATGAATATAATCATCTGTTAACTTAATTTAAAAATTGTAAATTATATTTCAGATGCAGCTACTTCGATTTCAAAAATGTAAAATGTATTTAAGGAGCTGTTTGATGTTTTTCAGTAATATAAAGAGTATTTGATCAAGAGTAAATTGTGATTCAGATGACGTAAAATGTATTTCAGAAAGCCTTAAATGCATTTCAGAAGGCATCAAAGGGATTTTGCAGAGCGTTACATGTATTTCGTCGGGAAGTTCATGTGTAAATTGTAAGATGTCCGAAGCCTGCATTGCAGAATGCGGTCATATCGCCCAAAGTTTCTGTAAGTTTGCTTAACTGAGGAGTTGAAATTCATCTTTGTACTTAGTATAAGAACGGTAATAGTGCATAATTTCCCTTGAATATATTCATGATGCTTTCCTACCTGAGCAGATATATCCAAGAATATGAGAAAACAACCATCAACGTCTGGTAAAATTGTACAATCAAATATCATTGTAGCTTAGCTTACTGGATTATATTTGATGTCAATAGGCCTACTAAGGCATATGTAGGCCTAAGCGTACAGCTTCTTATCGATACAATGCAATAGAAACATGCGCAACAATGCATGCGGTGCAATGCATAGTCAGTAACAAAATAGTTATTTATCATTTACTTTATCAGTACACAGGAAATACAGGTACATGTAGGACTGTACAGTTTGTAATGTAGCATTGGTATCAAATCAAAACAATCATATTCCCGCATCAGACAGCACACTGTATCTCTAAGTAAGCGGACACGTAGCTACATTATGTAACTTTCGAATTAGGAATTGATGTTGAAATTGAGTTTTCCAACCCTGCAAAAAATCGAGCCAAAAATAGGAGGTAAAGAAAGTGGGATTATGATATTTGAAATTCCTTGATACAGGCTTATTATGTCTAAATTTACACTGTACACAAAGTTACATGTGATGATATTTAGGAGGTGTGACTTACACGATATTACACAAAAATCGTATGTAAGCTTACAGTTGTACACATGGGCTAAGTCAATCAATATATGTGAAACAATAAGTTCATTTTAATGATAAGAAGGAATAAGCAAAAGTTTTGCAATCCTCGCTACACCATTTCCAGATACACATGTATATAAGAGGTGTGTATTTTCTATGGTACGGTATGTAGGAATTGATAAGAATAATTCCATTTCGAAAATTTATTACAAAAAACACATGAGCTCATCATTGCCCTGGGTTCATATCCTGCATGTTAAGAGCAGGTTCGTGAAACGACCTCGCATGCTGGATGGATCGTGCGCAGTCAGCCGGTGTGACTGTTGGAATGGCATTGGAGATCAAGCTTTCCAAGTAAACCAGCCTTTGTTCTTGGAGTTGAGGTCCTGTAGCAGTAGGAACTTGGATAGCTAATTTGACGCTAGCCTTCACTTTCGCCCATATGCTTTCAATGGGGTTCAGCATGGGGCTATATGGTCCCAATCGGAGGAGAACAGCATCGCTACCTTAGAATACCGCAGACAAGCAGCTGTGGCTTGGAGCATTGTCTATGACAACGACCAGATCTTATAGTCGAAAGCCATTTTCTGCCCACTGTTGGAGTAGTCCTTGGACCCATTCGTTCACGTTCTCCCATCTGAACGATCCTCTTCTCGTGTCCATCTTGATGACTCCGCTGGCTGCGATTCCGCCGATGAGATGGACGTTCGGTCCACGACTGGATGGGATAGGGACAACAGTTTGATGCCCAACTTTGGACCAACCAACTTTTCTCCGTATGAACAGATTGAAGTTGGTTTCATCCACCCAGACAACCTGTCTTCCATCTCGAATGTAGTTGGTGAGAGTGGAAACATAAGCTCTCCTCAGCTGCTTGTTCTCCATGGTGTTCATGGTCACCGGTTGATGGTGAACCGCCTTCAAAGAATACAATCGCCCTTGCAGCACATTGGCAATGGTCGTTGTGCACACCGACTTGTGTAACTGCGACAGCACTTGACTTTGTAGGCTTCGGAGGGTTATACTTGGGTTTGCTTCTACCAACGAGACAAGTTGTTCGATCTCCCCTTCATCCAGTATCTTCGGTTTGTGGACTCCCTTCGTCTTCGAAGAAGGCTGACCTGAGCGCACCCAAGTATAGGCAGTCTTTGAGTTGACGCCTAGCGTGTCGGATAGCGCTCTCCAGTCCTCTCCACGGTTGGCAGCCTCAAGGATGAGTCGCCTATCCTTCTCCGTAGTCTTCGCGTATTTCTTCCTTTCCACTTCCTCTGTCTCTTCTATCTCATCTCGACATAATGGACAGCGAGACTGGGGACTAGCCGACATGGGTACTATCGTTCTGGACTCAGACTCATTATGCATCACAATTGCCCATCATGACATCGCGCCATGTTTATTCACGTGATGACCTACTTAGCAAGCGCTTCAATTTTTCCCTGCCACGCCTTACTCGCCGCAAACTGTGGTTCCATCGCATTCTGTTTAGAGGATTGACTAACCTGCCATCTCCCCCGCCCATTGAGACTGCCGCCTCCCTCACTTCCTCAGCCAAGCTTCCCCAATTACATGTAAAGTCTCCTGTGCCAAAACACCAGCCTTTCTCTACTGCGCCCATCGCTCATCCCAAACCGGTGAGGATTACTTCCCATGTCGTGAGCTGCGTGCGGCGAAATGTTAATGAAGTTAATTTGAAGAATTTAATTTCTTGCTCTACGGCGCAGGATGTTTTGGCTCAACGTAAAGGTCGCCCGGTAAAGGAGCTTCCGTCTGTCCTTCTTACAAATTTGAGATCTATGAGTAACAAAATGGATGAAGTTGTCTTGAAAATCAAAAACATGACGCCTTCTATTGCTGTGTTTACAGAGACCTGGCTCGACGATTCAACTCCTACTTCTAGCATCTCCATACCGGATTATTCTATCGCCCGTTGTGATCGAAATATCCATGGTGGCGGTATAGTGATTTTTATCTCTAACAAAATGCCTTTCAACGTTATATCTGCTATCTCTGTTCCTCATTTGTCTACATGTGATAGTGAGATCCTATCTGTATGGCTACACAATGACTCTATCCTTCTGATCACTGTTTACCACCTGTTTTGGAGGAATGTTACTAAGAATGACGACGCTGTTCTGTGCATCACAAATATAATGGATTACACTGCGTCATCTATCACTTCATCACCTTTCCATGTTATCTTATGTGGTGACTTTAACGGTATGATTGATAACATTGATGAGTTGGAAGCAGCCTATGGCTTGAAGAGAGTCGTCTATTCTCATACGCGTGACAACAGAGTCTTAGATCAAATCTTTACCAATTTAAATTCTGAAGTCGAAGCCAAGGTATCTCCTCCAATTGGAAGATCTGACCATGCAGTGGTCATGTGGTCCCCTAATGATAGAAAAAAGACTATTGTTACAAAGAAGCGGATTCGCAATTTTTGTAAACGCAACAAACAGAACTTTGAAAGCGTGGTCTCTAAAGTCAATTGGGATATTCTTTATCAGTATGACGACATGGATTTCGCTATGATGGTATTTCACAATGTTCTTTGGTATCTTTTTGATTCATCATTTCCTTGGATTACTATTCGCATTCGCAACTGTGATCCACCTTGGATGGATAGTTCTTTGAAAGTGCTGATTAATGAAAGAGATCGTGCATATTGTAAACATAAAATGGCTAAGTATCACAGGATTCGCAACTTAGTTATTGAAAGGATTGCTTATTTGAAGCGCAATTATCTGAAAAGAGCTCTATCTTCTGGAAATGCTGGTGAATCTTGGAAAGTGATTCGGAAGATGTCCAGAAATCAACCATCGCCCAGTTATCCTACTGACTTATCCGCTGATATGCTGAATTCATATTTCGCATCTTCATTCAACAATCAGAATTTTGCTGATGCTGACGTTGCTCTTGAAGATCATTCTCTACCTGATCATCCTGTATGCGTGATGGGTCATCAAATGGACTTTCATCTTACACGCCTGAGGAAGGGCAATGGTGGTCCAGACCAACTCCCTTATTGGATTTTCAGGGACAATTCAAAAGTGCTTTCTGATGTTATAGCCCATCTGTTTAATATATCCTTTCATTCTGGCAGTTTTCCTCGTATGTTCAAATTTGCCAATGTCATTCCAATTCCTAAATGTCCCGACTCTAAAAACGTTTCCCATTTTCGGCCTATTTCCTTATCTCCTGTACTTTCCAAAGTGTTTGAAAGGATTGTTCTTAGAGAATGGATTTTGCCTTATCTGGTACCAAAACTCAATTCTCATCAATTTGCTTTTATACCTAATCAAGGTGAAGGTACAGTAACGGCTACAACTCTCATCTACCATTATATCCTTGACAAATCTGGAGCTGTGCGTGTCCTGACTGTGGATTACTCGAAGGCATTTGACAAATTGGCTCATAATGTTATCCTGTCATCTTTGTTGAAGTTCCGTCTAACTATCCAGGCTATGTATGTGATAAGTAGTTTCCTTATGCAACGCAAAAAACGTGTTCGGTTGGGCAGCGATGTGTCTTGTTGGACTGACGTACCCAGTGGGGTGCCTCAGGGCAGTGTTATTGGGCCCCTTCTGTTTTCTGCAGTTATTGATTCTTTGAACCCCATCTGTGATAATTCACGCTTTTTTAAGTACGCTGATGACGTCACAATTTTGCACTTCCTAAGTAATGCATGTGAATATAATTTGCAGAATGAGTTTAGTCATGTTGAGAGTTGGTCAAAGAATATTGGATTGTCAATAAATTATGAAAAATGTTCCATCATGAATTGTACTACTAAAAAGTTCATGTCTTTACCTCAAATTTCGTCCAGAGAAACTTCAGAAATTATTGTTACCGTGTCTCATCCAAAGCTCATTGGCATTACATTTTCGGAAGATCTGTCCTGGAGGGAGCACATTTCTATCATTGTTAAGAAATGTCTTAGACGTTTGTACATTCTACGCAATTTAAAACGTTGTGAAATGTCACCTAAGTTGATGTTTGAATGCTATGTTTCGTTCATCCGCTCTGTCCTTATTTATGGCTATCCTACTTTTTGCAACCTACCAAAGTGCTTGTTGCATAAGATACTTCGTGTTGAGAAGCTAGCTGCTCGATTTTTCCGCAGTTATGATTTTAATGATTTTTCCACTGTTAGTGAGAATCTATGTAAACGTCTGTACCTTAAGATAGAAAATGTTGGCGATCATCCACTACGTGCTATGTTTCATGAAAGGACTCCTACCTTGAGAAATCATTGTCTAAGCTACGCGGTACGGCAAAAGTTTCATTCGCTTTGGGAGATAAGGTCTGCCATTCTTGTATTTTATGTTTTAATGTTTTGTGGTCTTTTGTCAACCACCATTTGTCCATGCGTTCACCGCACAATGTGAGCCATCAATAAAGTTCCATTCTATTCTATGGGTTGCAGACAGGACTCATGGATAAGGTGAAGACAAGGTATGCACCTAACCGCTGGCTTCCTTAGCATCGACGTCTGGCAGACGCAGCAGTTATCTTGGAGATTCATTGTAACAGACAACACGGTAAGCTTCTGCCAGCAATATTTTATACATGGTTCTACGGTATATTTCAGTGTCATTGGTTCCTGATGAGATGTATTTCCGAAGTCATGAGTTTTATTCAATCACAACAAGTCTGGAGACATTGGACAGTTCTCTGAAACACATTTAACGCTTTCTGAAATACATGTAACGCTCTGCAAAATCCCTTTGATGCCTTCTGAAATGCATTTAAGGCTTTCTGAAATACATTTTACGTCATCTGAATCACAATTTACTCTTGATCAAATACTCTTTATATTACTGAAAAACATCTGACGCTTTCTTAAATACATATTCCAATTCTGAATAACATCAAACAGCTCCTTAAATACATTTTACATTTTTGAAATTGAAGTAGCTGCATCTGAAATATAATTTACAATTTTTAAATTAAGTTAACAGATGATTATATTCATTTCACATTTATGAAAAGCATCTCATGTCAACTGAACTACATCTAGCGTTTTTGAAATTCAACTTTCAATTCCTCAATTATATTTTGCAATTTCTGAATTTCAAATATTGCATCTGAAAAACAACTAATGAAAGATGGAACAAATTTTACCGATTTGAAATATAAATAACATCTCTTAAATAACAAATCACGTTTCTGAAATATTATTCATGTTTTCTCAATTATATTTCATGATTTCTGAAATGCAACTGATAAAATAGGAAATATATTTCACGGATCTGAAATCAAAGTAAAATCTTCTGAAAAACATTTCACGCTTCTGGAATGTATATGACAATTTCTTAAATACATATTATCTTTTTGAAATACAGCTGACTAAATTCGAAATACTTTTCATTTTTCTGAAAAACAACTGATAAGCTAGGAATCATACTTCACGAATGTTGAAATAAATCTGGAAATGGTGTAGCAACGTTTGCATTGGAATGATTTATCGTATAATTTCAAATTTAGACTTTATATTCTAGCAACGTTTTTAAGTTATTTTCATGGCAATTCAACAGCCGTGCAGTCAACGAATTTTAAACTTTTAAGTTCTTCATACTAAAACTTCGCTCATATTTTTGAAGCCATGTCTCTGTTACTTCTTGAATGATGCACATGACAATAAGAAGCATGCATTGCGAATTGTTTGACGACTTTTTGTAGGTTATAGACAACTTTATTCTATGAATTATATATCATTCCATAAATGTGACAGTCTCAAAAATTATGTTTCCTTGCCGCATAGGCCCTTTGTCATAGACTGATAAGCATTTCAAAATGAAAAGGGTACAAGTGCAATAAATTTATCAATATATGAATGGTGGCTCTATAGCATCATTTAAGCTGTACCGTCAATGAGGAAAAGCTTGATTGCTCTAAAAATATCACTCAAATTATTTTTACAGGCCTGCAGAATTATAAGTTTATTTTTCTGCGGTTAATCAGATATGTCACCCTATTTGACATATTAGCTCCCATGAATGGCAAGCTTGTCCAGGGAAGTTTGCAATTTCGTTTGTAATTTCATCGAAAAGGCATTGCTACTTTTTGAAACTTGATGTTTTTCATTCACAAGTATAATGGAACTAGGATAGTGACTGAAATTAGAACTTTAATTCCATTGAAATCAACGGATATTGAAATATTGATAACTAAATTTTCATAGGTGTTGGCAATAATTTGAAGCAGACTGGCCTGTAAACCGTAGACCGACAATTATCCTACAAAATTACTGACAAAATCAACCGACGATTATCACCTCCAATATCTTGCGATATCCGACGAATTTGTAGGTTCTCCACCGACATCGAAACAGATGCTTTGTGTGCTAAATGAACTAAACAAAAGCTGTTGAATATTGATTGATTTTTTCCATTAGTGATCGTTTGACTTTTGTGCAATCTGTATTATTGTGAGGCAAAACCATGATTTATTTTGACATAATTTAATTAAAAACCTACATTTTTGATAAAATTTAAGCCATAATTCATTGCTATTCATTTTGTACCTTTTTGTCAGATATTTTAGGTGTTCAGTGGCAATCATCCCACAAGAACTAACAATGACCGACAAAATAGATTTTGTAGGACAAATGTCTGTCAAATGTCAGTCAACAGTTTACAGTGTGTTTAATTTTGTCCATTAAAAGAATCATAAAATCTTTTCATTATGAAAAAGATGTCGAGAAGTTCATACTGTCAGCCAATTTTCATCAAAAATCGTATCTATCTTGAAGCTATCAAAGGTCACGTTCAATTGCTTGCGTGATGACTACTGGTCAAAGCTGACACCATTTAGGAAAGTTACATATATGCCAATTTAATCTATGAAACATCAGGTTTCTAATGGTATAATCTCCATAAAAATTGAATTACAACTCAAACGCGAATTTTGCTATTTAAAACACGGTGATTTGAGGCATTTTGTCAATATACATCGCTGTTTTGTTGCATGGTGCATATTACTGCGTTATAAGTAGTAAGTTATTTACATTTAAGAGTCAAGCTTGCAATAGGGAATTCGATTATATTATACGGAAGTGTAAAAGATTTTACAGATAATCAATCAGTTTGCAACTGTGAACTATGTGCATTATGTAAATTTCAAATTAAGATAAAAATCAATCCGAAATGACAATGTGTGTTAATTCATAGAATAACAAATACAATTATGCTTGTGAAAAAAAAAAAAAAAAAAAAGTGATATATAAATAAAAGTAGCTGTAGTGAAGTTATAGTTCAATCCAAATGAATTTCGTCATTGCACTAGGTGGAGTTGAGCATATGCAGATTAGAAGGAAGTGATAAGATCTGAATTCTGTTCCACACGACTTAAGAAAGGTTTTTCACCCTTCGTGTTTAATAGAAAATAATGTAGTACAAGACTGTCACTTAAGGATATATAGTATATCAACTACTGTTAATTTATAAGTAGTATAGGTCAATATATGATAAATGAGAAGTTCCAGTAAAATTCAATATCATGGCTACCAGATGATCAGGTAACCGCTGAGAAATGAAGACAGTAGAAATTAGATAGCAACCAATAAAAATCTAGGTGATTTCAGCCGCATTAGTGTTTGGCAGCAAATTGCCCGCCAGACAGTAGGATTTCAGCTATGCGGCCGCTACCAAATGAAGACGGTATGGCAACCAAGACTGCAAATACTGTTGAACTGAAACCTCTCATTTCGATGCCTCCAAACTCTTTCCCTTCGATCAGTCATATTCAGACAATATATGAACTCATCTGAACTCAACAACAAAGGGACTCCAATCGTCGACATTCCAGTTAATGGGATCACTCGCTCTCATCAGTCTTTGTCTCTAGTGATTTTTTGTCAATTTGACAGCTGATAGCTGCTGATCTTGAGCGAAAGCCAGCAACGTGAAGTCTTCTTCTGATTGTTTGTGTGGTAACTGCTATTTCTTTGTCAACTTTGCAGTACAAGATCGATTTGAAATTTCATCATCAAAATTCAACGTCAACAAATTTCAAAAACAGCTAGCAAATTCATTTTCACAAGAAAATAAGTGCATGTTAATGTTCATCACGGATATCTATGAATCATAGATATACCACTAAAAAGCATGTCTATGATCTCAAGACATGCGATAATAATGAATAATCTCACTTCAATTTGAACTACTGTTAATTTATAAGTAGTATAGGTCAATATAAGATAAATATGAGAAGTTCTAGAAAAATTCAGCTTCACGGCTAGCAGATGATCAGGTAACCGCTGCGAAATGAAGACAATGGAAATTAGATAGCAACTAATAAATTCAAGGTAATTTGGCAGCAAACTACCTGCCAGACAGTCGGATTTCAGCCATGCGTCCGCTACCAAATGTAGGTGGTCTGGTAACCAAGAATGCAAAACCGTTTTCATTTGGGAAGAAATGTTAGTTTTTTTGATGGAATCTGACGTCTTGCAGTGTAGTTTTTAACCTTCCTAGTCAGATTATTGTCGTTAACGTATTTACTCATTGTCCATTTACTAGTAGTATGCTCATTGTTCTTTTTCTGTCATCAGGTCCTGCACTCATTATTCGTAGAAATTTAATGACTCTTGAACCACGCTTGATCCACGCCACTGATGCGCTGTAAACCGCACGTCATTTCATGTCTATTCTCCTGACGAAGGCGAGCTGAAACCCGCTGATAGCTCGAGTAGCTATTGAACATCGGTTCATGCAGACAAGAATTTTCCGGAAAGTAATCTTGCAAAATCATAATTAACGTTGATCTGACGAGATGAAATGGTCCGCTAGAAACTAAGACAATCAGAAAGAATGACGAAATACATGCACATCATGTACGTAGGTGACATGGATGCTGTCTATACTTGTAATTGTCGGAATACAATTGAAGCAAGAAGTCGAATTGAAGAAGAAATAAGAATTTATCAACGGGTTTCATTATTAGTCGGATGTTTATTCTGATCGTAGGATGAATAAGTTTTCGACTAAGAAAATATACATGCAAATGGAACTATGTGCTTTCATCCAGTTGAAGCTGATCGCGAAAAGTTGATTAATACACTAATTTGTCGTTAGTTTCTCCCCAATGCGTGTTTCCAATATGCGAGTGTTTTGAATAAAAAGGCAGATGTTATGCGCCAGATGTTTCGCGTACCAGCCGCTTTCTCAATGGCAAAAATCTATTAAAATTTTACAAATCGAGTATATATAAGAATTGCTAAAAGCATGATGCCAGTTCGTGACGACGATTTAGAGCCGGCTTCATTTGTGCAATCAATTGTGATTCGCTGATGCTGGTTTTGACAGGGCAATCTAAAATTCGCAGTATGCTGACGTCAAAGTCTTCAATATTTTTCGCGGCACATTTCAAGCAGTGATCAGCCAAGGCACTTGCTGTGTCTCCATTCACGATGCTTCTGCGATGTTCATTAAATCTCAACCGAAATGGGCGTGAAGATTCACCTATGTAACTAGAAGAACAAAAATGACAAATAAACTGATAAACTACAAAACGAACATTGCAATTAATATAATTAGGTAGTTTACTAAAAAGAACACAATTATCGTGTTTTTATTCCTATCCTTACTGCGAAATAAATGACATAATTTTTTGTTGCTTATATTTACGAATCTATGTTAAGTTTATGTTTGCGAATGAGATAGTTAATTTTTTCAAGAACAACTATCACTGATGAAATCGATATTTAAAACAACTTTATTTGCATTACTAGCTTTTGATTTCCGCGAGCGTTTATTAATAACGAAATCTCTATCTGAAAAACCATTACGCTTGAGACGAGATTTAGTTTTGGCTTTAGCTTCGACGCTAAGAGAGTTGGAGCTACTTCTCTTATCGATGTTGTCAAAAGTGTTGACAATGAAGTTCCTCTTTACATGATTGGGGACCCAACTATCTTTAGTAAGGGTGCAACCAGACGCTATTTCTTTTTCATAATGACAAAAAGAATTTTGATATCTATCCATATCTAGATATGTTTGCGAATGATGTTTGCGATGAATGTGATGAGTTCGGGGGAGGGGGTAAAAGAGAAAAGCGGAAACTCTAAATCAGTGTGACAAACATACTTTAAATTTCCGACCGGAGAATGTAAACACCATTTCAATGTCCCGCCGGTAAAAGAGATGGACGGAAAACGTATACTGTAACACCGGTAAGCAAATCATAACAGTGTCTCATGTCAGAAAGTACTTGGGCAAGAAGTTGGCGGATAGTATTAGAGTCGCGGCAATTATTCATTGATAAAAGCGAGCACAATTAGAAGCTCATATGATAAAAAGTAAACATTTACACCATTTCTATTTATACAAGCAATCACGCAGTACGTACGGGTGATACAAGTGCTTATTCGGTCTCTTCGTAATTACAGCTTCATAAAATTGCATCTCTTTCTGTGGAAGTTCATCAATTAAAGTATCTGTAATTTAACGCTTTGTAGTCAGCCTTTATATGAACGTTCCTTCTATGAAAGGAACACCTTCATAAGTGCCCGTTTGCAATGAACTTATGGATTCGCAACTCCAAAACGGTTCATCGGTAGTCAGTGTTTTCGTATCGGAGTGTAAAGCTCCACTCCAGTGATTCGGGAGTATGCATACAAACACTGATTATCTGAACACCTGCATCTTTCCCGTTAGTGTGTCGTAAGCAAAAGTACTTGTAAATCAGCCTATTACGTTCACGGTCATGGTCAAAATCCGGCTCCGACAAGTGGAAGTGGAGGATTGGTAATGACCAGGTATTAGGAATTGGCGTGGACCAGGCCCTGGCAGCATCTGTTTAAGCCTATAACGCTCGCAAATCATTCTACTGCAGGTGTTCACCTTCAAAGTCAGGCTCCGATAAGTGGAGGTTGAGGATTGGTAATGACCGGGTCTTAGGAATTGGTACGGACAAGGCCTTGTGTTATCTGGTTAGGCCTGTTGCACTTGTAAATCATCCTACTACAGGTGTTCATGTTCAAAATCCGGCTTCGACAAGTGGAAGTTGAGAATTGGTGATGACCGGGTCATAGGAATTGGAACGGACCAGGCCCTGTGTTATCTGGTTGCTAGCTTTCACATTCTTCTTCTGGTGATAGATTTACCATTGCTCACTTTACGTGTTACTCTTACCGTACTTAAATAGTAATATGCTTGACATTGCCAATGTCCATCATTGTTTTGCATCATTTGAAATCATTGTTAGAGTCTCAGCATTATCTATAGATTTTGTTTCATGTTTCATGTTAGCGTCTTGTTTAGTCATCTGACGATTTATGAATGATGTTCTTAAAAACTGAATGCATGTTCTGAAAAGTCAGTAAAGCTATCTATAGATAGAGACTGGTGTTTTGATCTCTACAAGCTATCACGGCCAAGATGGCAACATTGAAAAGGCTGACGCTGTTCGTTGCTTCAAAGGTAATGGCACCGACGATCTGGAGTTGTGTTTGGACAGGGTTATAGTCGCTTTGGACATGACTAACAAGTGGTCCTCCAGTGGAGATCGGGACACAGAGATGGCTCGCTTGATATCTCTATTCATGGAGGGACGTGCTTACACAACCTTGACGCAATTGTTGGATGTTCAAAAGACGAATCTAGATGATGTCAAATCCGCGCTGTGTCGTGCATATGGCTTGAGCAAAGCGGCAGCGTGGAGAAAGATCAAGAGCATTGGCCTGTTCCCGGGAGATCTTGTCGATGTCATCGCGGACGAGATCTGTGGATTGTTGAAGACAGTGCTGGAAGATGATCAGCCTGAGCCACTAGTTGCCATCACGCTGATTGATGACATGATAATGAATTTATTTCTTTAATTGAAAATCTTCCATTACAACATGCATTTCATATGAGGTATCATAATAAGCTACAAAACAATAATAAATCAGTATTTTAAGATAACCGGTTAAAGCTTCCATTGTAAAGTTTGCTACACAACGGAAAAAAGTAGAAGACCTTCTTTCTGTTTTCATCAATCGCAGTGCTATGTGAGATGCATGAACGAGTCTAGGAGGAACCATATCGTGCAGAGGATGACCAGGAGTTAGTAATTCTGAGAACAGTTTCAACGATCTGTCTTTGCGTCGGTCAGACAAGGCTCTCATGCACTTTAAGGAACAGTATTTTCCGCAAATTATTCTGTGGCACCGTATCTGCAAATTCTCAAGTATTTGAGCATCCTTCGCTTTCATACCAATCATAAATGGGCTGTTGCACTCTATAATGCTCAAGATGAGTTGCTGATATACTAGCATCAGGTCATGCTTATTGACACTGGTAATACGGCTAAGTAATTTCAAAAGTTGAACATTTCGTGCTGCCCTTCTTGTCACATATCTGACATGGTCATTCCACTTCGAAGACTTATGGAAAATAACACCAAGTATAGTGATTGAGTCACTCGGTTCAATAGTCTTGATGCAGGATGGAGAATTTTGCTATCGGATGTCCATGACTTTTGTTTTATAGAGTGGAATACAATAATTGACTTTATTGACCAATACAACGAGCGGTGTGGTAAACAGGGACATGCACTTCATGTATAACTTGCATAGTTTACGAAGCAGTTGTTGTAGGGAGCAAACCTCCGTTGAAGACACAGCAATCTTCGTTGATGCCTGGTTCTGTTACTGTTAGGTCGTACAATGAAAAATCTGGCCAGAGGATGAATGTCAGAATATATAGCCACTTTGTGTATCAATCTTGTACATACTTTGTCGAGCATAACACGCAAACTGGGCTTTGAAGTCACACAGGACCAACGACGAACAATACGATCAAGTTGCTCCACTTTTTGAAATGTACCTGTTTGAGGTCGCAGATAGCAGGCCAGCAAAATGAAATTTGAGAAAACACGAGACCCATATAGGCTTGCCAAATGATTTCACCACTACTACAGTTGCTGCGTAGGCGTTTTACATAGGAGAGAGCACGACAGCATTTCTTGTACAGGACGTTGAATTGCGCATCAAGAGAGTTGTTCGAAGAGAAGAGAACACCAAGAATCTTCAGATCAGAAACTTCCTCAATGATGTGGCTATTGATCCACAGACATGAGGTCGAAAGAGAATCAAGGGGTTTCCGGGTGATGGTGAGGGACTTGGTCTTGGAGCGATTGATGACAAGTTTCTTGTCACGTGCCCACTCAGCGAACACATCAACATCCAGCTGAAAATCTGAGTCTGACGTATTAGAAGAGGAAGAATTAGTTAGATGAATTATAGAGATGTCATCAGCGTAAGCAACAATTTCAGAAGTGGCCAGATGTGGAAGATCGTCTATGTACAGAACAAAAAGCAGGGGTCCTAAAATTGAGCCCTGTGGCACGCCATTGGAAACAGATTTCCAAGGAGTTTCAATTCCTGAAAAGGCAACGCGCTGAAACCGATTTCTGAGGAAAGATTTAATCATGTCAATAACTTGGTGATGGAACAGGAAATCATCAACCAAGGAGTTCAAAATAGAAAGGTGACTGAGGGAGTCAAAGGCCTTTTTGAAATCGATTGCAAAGACCCTCAGGCGTTGGAGGGATTGGTAGTCAGATGCTGAGGAATCGTAAGGCGAATATCAAGAAGTGCGTTGGTTTGGGGACGAAACCAAACTGCAGAGGATCAAAGTTCCTGTCCACTGATGGGAGAAGCAGATGGTCGCGAATCAGCCGCTCAAGAATTTTGCTGACAAAGGGCAGGATGGAAATAGGCCTGTGCTCACCATTACCTTTAGGTAGTGATGCAAATGGAAAATTTTCCAATTTTTTCAAAATTTTCCGGAAAATTTTCCAATGGAAAATTTTGAATTTTTTTTCTGGTGATTGACGTTTTTGCCTTTGTTTTGGAGACTTGTTGCAGTCGTTTGAAAAGACTATGTAACATTCAAAGACCGAAAACTTCTCTATCATCCCTGGATGTTAACTTTTGGAACCAACTGCACCCTCCATGTCTATTTCAGATCTTTCCAACTGAATATCAGACATTAAATGGATTTCAGATTTCTCTAATTGAATTTCAGATATTTGTCAGAAACTCAACTTTGAAAGGATCTTAAATTCAACTGGAGAATCTCCAATTCATCTGGAAAAGTCTGAAATTTACAGATCTGAAATCGATTTGGAACTATCTGAACCATTTGAGCTAGAAATGGAAGATGTGTAGTTTGTCCTCCACGAAGATATCGCGGACATTACCCCAGAAGTTAGAAGCTATCATATAGATTTTCTTCTACTCATCACAGATATCTTTAGTTTCCAAATATCTCACGAGTTTACAGTCTTATCTTCCAATATATGGTCGCTCATGTATAATGCTGTATTGGACTGTGTGCTTGTGCTTCACATGTTCATCAACACATGGAGAATTTGTATCATTGCAATCACGGCTGCATAATAAAGCTTAACTTTCAAGCCATAAACAAGCTCCCAAATGAAGTGCATTGTTTTTGCTCCAGATCTTTCACAATGCATGAAATTATACCCCTATCGTAAAGGAAAAAAATTCACGTTGTCCCAAAAGATGTCTGTGTTATAATATTAAAAATGCCAACAAATTGCCACAAGCCACTGGTGGCAAAGGAATGCTAAAAAATCCGCGGACGGGATTCGTATTGCTACGATTGTTTTAATCGAAATGATATGATGAAATCAAGATTTTTAGAACAATTCTATTGATGTTTCTATGCCTCGACTGTGATAGAAAACGTAAAAATTATGTCACAAAAATTCAAATTTTTTCATTTTTCAAAATCGGTTTAATCAAAATGAGGATCAAGATCACCACTTTTAGACCCATTCTATTGGTGTGTAGCTGCCTCGGCTGTAGAAGCGGTCAAAGCATAGGGCCTATCACAAAAAATCAGAACTTTCAAAATTTTCCAATATTTTCCAAAGTTTTCCAATATTTTCAAGGCCGAGTCTTGATCTGAGAATTAATGGCGTTCCATTTTCAGCAATAGAAGAGCGTTGAATGCTAGTATGATAGCTCAACTTGGATTTTTGGACTTCCTACAGGTATTTCTCTCGGAGACAGAGGAACTTAGCAAAGTTGCCACGAACAAAAGCCCTATCTCTTGCATCAGAAATAGCCTTTAAAGATGGAGTAATCTAGGAAGGGTCAAAACTGCGCATTCTCACAGTCTTTTCGGGAAAGTAAAGATGGTAAAACTGAAGGAGTAATTGCTGAAAGGCGTCTACAGCTTGATCAATGTCTGAATGATCCAGACAGCATGCATGCCAATCAACAGAGTCGAGAGCACGATAGCATTGTGCAAAGGAGGCAGGAGAAAATGACCGAACTTTGACTTTCGTTACAGTCACAGGTTTCACGGAAATAGACTTAAGGAAGATGCCTTTGTGATCAGATCTACCAAGAGGGGAAAGATACATAGGCGGGTCAAAACTGGCCGGGCGATTACAAGCGACAATATCCAAAACATTGTTCCCTCTGGTGGGAAGCTGAATTAGCTGTTTCAAATCATTGATATCATAAAATTCGCATAATTTATGCCGTAAGGCATTGACATCTACAGTGATAATGACATGATTTGACGAAAAGCCGTCCATCATTTTTTGAATAGAGTCAATCACTGCATCATGCTGAGGCACAACACCCCAATACGGATGATAAAGTACACATAGATGTGCATCAAGTTCACGAAAGTAGATGCATAAAAAGTTCGACTTACATGAAAGACCTTCAGAAAAATGGCTACTGTCCACAACAGAAAAGTTGAAGCTAGACCTACAGTAAATGGCAACGCCACCACCATGAACGTCTCAGTCAAATCTCACCAAATTGTAGTCCGGGATTGCTACGGATCCGTCGTCGATACTGCTGTCAAGCCAAGTCTCCGTGATGCAGATGACGTCTGGATCAAATTTTGAGACTCGTATCTGCAATTCGTCAACCTTGTGGAACAGGGACCTCGCGTTGAAGAGAAGCAATGACGGCGCGGGTTTGATCAAGTGTTTCGGATTGCATAATGTCACTTTCTGTGATCCATCAGCATTGGGAGTCGGCTTCACTGTGGACGGATTCGCACCAATATCTTATGGAAGAAGAGGGCCCTTCGTGCGATTCGAGGAAGGGGAAAGTCAGCGCGGAGGCTGAGGAGCTGGGATCGGGAATACAGACGCCTTGGTGATGACGTCATCAAGGATGGCTGAGAAGCCGGAGAAAGCGAGGTAGAGAGCGAGGAGGTTGATGCACACGGTGATGATGCAAGATAGCTTGTTGCACATGGGAAATGGGAGAGAGGCATGCACGATCAGCATGAGTCAGTAGATGCGCGCGCTTGAACAGAGGAATTTGGGCCAGGTATAGCGAAAATTGCGCAACTTAAGAAATAATTGTGCGGAGAACTCAAAATTGAGCTGTGACGGCCAATGCAAGGAGTATCGGAGTGTGCGATCACAACCATGTACGAGAGTGTACTTCGACGAATCGTTCGTTGTAAAGATAAATGAAATTGTCCCCTGAAAACATACAAAAAACGATGAAAACAAATGAAGCGCAGTTGGTCTAAACGAGCAGAGGAAGATACGTCCGCACGCTACGACGCCAGTAGATGTTTTGATTCAAAATGAACTCTTTTCATTGACAACATAGTTTCATATTTTCCATTTCGGTCTTCACAACAACATCTGCATCATCATCTGACGTATAGGAGGATGCCAAAACGACATCGTCCGCGTAATAAAATACGAGATTGTTGCGTAGAAGTTCCTAAACTACCAATGTAAGAACAAAATAGACTAGGATCGATGACCGAGCCCTGTGGCACGCCCGAAGTCACCACATGTGCAGAACTTAAAGTATCTAGAGAAACTGTTCTTTGCGTCCTTCTAGATAAGTAGCTATTGACCCATTTGACAAAGCCATGAGGAGGTAAACCGACTTTCAGTTGTTCAATGATACCATGGTGTGGGACAGTATCGAACGCCATACTTAGGCCAAACGAAAGTACAATTACACTCTTTGTTTGTCTCTGATCCAAAAGTAGTGTCATCTCATCATGCATGGAAATATGTGCAGTTAGTGTTGAAAACTTTGGTCTGAAGCCATGTTGAGTAGAGCTATACAGAGAAAGCATCTGATCTTTAACCGAATTGAGGACAATTTTCTCTGGCATTTTCGAAATTATTGGTAACAAAGATATCGGCCTTAAATTTTCAATTTTAGCAATTCTGTTCATAGAGTAAGTATGTTAGGTAGAGTGGCAACTCCGAATTTATTAAATCCCCAGTGTGCATACACTTTCGATTTTATTTAATGAACTCATGGGAGATGCAGTCGGAATTGTTTCAAAATGTGAGATATACACATTTATGCAGTTTTGAAGAAGTTACAACGGAATTGACTGATCATGATAGTAAAGCAGAAGGAAATGATATTATTTTACAGATTGTCCGTGTCATGACAGCCTTGGAGAAGCAATATTTGCTAAATCAGCAACTCGATGACCTGTTATTGCTTTCATGAATTAGAAATATGACATTTCAGCCAAGAAAGCACAATAAGATGTCGACTTTTTCAAGAAGACTTCCATTGTAATACGGATCATGAAATTCCCTTGATAATCAGCTTAATTTCTGCTTAGTTAGGATGCGTATTATGAAATATTCATTCCTTTTGATATCCAACTTCTTGCATACTACTTACATAGAGGAGTCATTTCGGTAGTATATAAATTGGCAAAATTTTGAAAAATTTTAAAGCTGCTCAAATAATGTTTTGGACCACGTGAACGTGATCTCTGCAAGAAACCGAATCTTTTCATATGAAAATTTTCACGGTACGCACATACTTTTTTGAGTCGACACTCTACCTATATATCCCTACTCTATGGTTCTGTTTTTCAGTGCAGAAACAACGTAAGCTTCCTTCCAATGTGATTGCACTTTCCTCTGGTAAATTGAAACAGCAATGAAATGTGTTATTGGAGCCAACAAAAGTACATCAACGGAAAACTTTAATAACAATTGAGTCAAAGTGTCACTGGCACCGGCCTTGCCAACCTTCAGTTCATTTATCAATTTAAAAATCACTTCTTAAGTGATGTCGACTTTCTAACTTTTTACAGTAATATTGTTGGTTCTTAATAGCACGCTTTCAGAATCGCTCCCAACTTCATTTAGAAAATGTGGAAAATACAGAGACAAAATGATCATTAACAGCATTTGAAGCCTCAGCAACATTTGAGAACATACTTGCTATTTCTGATATCGCTTGCTTCTTTTGAGTCCCAGTGTCCTCTTTCTCTAGTTCCCAGAAAGACATTTTGTTTTGCTTCATATTGTCAGCCCATTTTGCTTTTGCTCTTGTTATTTCTTCTATAACTTTCTCTTTGAAATGTTGGTATAATTTTTAATCACCAGTGCGGTAGGCATCAAATCGCTGTTAGATTTTGTGCACATTGCTGATATTGCTGGTCTGGTTGTTTTTCGGTGACATTATAATAGTGGAATGGTCACTAGTACCTACAGGAGGTCCTGCGATAGGTGCGTTATATTCATCTTGAAGATTTGACTTCATCAGGACTTTATCCAGAATGGCATCTTTTCTTGTAGGTACATTGACTACCTGGATCATGTCCAAAAGTGTCTCTAAAGCATTAGACGAAGCGTCATTCAAGATTCAAGTCGCCATTAATCATAACGTTCTCAGTATCAAAATGAGTGCCATCAATGCACTCACAAATGTAGTCATTTATAATACGGTGATGATTCATAGATAAGTTTGGTGGTATACAAATTGTCAAAAGAATTATTTTGGTCTTGCAAGAACTAGTCACAAAAGGCCACAAAATATAGGATGTGCAGGTAGATAATCAAGAAGAGAAGGCCTTAATTCGCTTCGTGCAAAAGGTAGAGACACCACCACCTCGACGACCATCTCCTCTGTCCATTCTAAGCGTACAAAATCCAGGAAGCTGTGGATCAGAGTGATCTTGTGTCAACCACGTTTCGCATATGCCAATGACAGAAGTTTTAATTGTCGCTACGTATAAGAAAAGTCATCAATATTCTTATACAATGATTTCACAGTACTCAGGAGAATTTTCAGAAACACGCTTCATGAACTGTGGAGGGCAGGTACATTTGGTAAAATCAATGACGAAAACTCTTAATGGACGACTTGTCGACAATCTTTCCTCTATAGACAACCACATCCTTGCCAGCTTTTCGTAACTCTCAAAACTCCTTTCTCATCTCGAAATTGAGTTGGCGTTGTCGACTTGCTAGATCTCGATTGATGCAATAGCCAGCATAGTCAGGGTTTTGTCTGAAACTCCAGGCCACTTTAAGTATCGAATCACAGGCTTCTTCCGACGACAAACGCACTAGCAAGGGTCTTTTATTATCTGATCTCTGTTTTTCCATTCGCTTGCATACTACAATATCAGCGTCATCGACATCCAAGAATTTAAACATCTCCATACAGAAAGTTTCATCTTTTTCTATTCTTTCCTATACCGTTCCGCAACAGTCTCTGGTACCCGTTGAATAACCAGATTTTTTCGTCGGTGATTTCGTTGTTCAATCTCTGATATGATAGCGTTGCATATTTTCTCTGGACCACTTTCCATGAATGATTTGAAAACATCTAGGTCACCTTGCATTCTTTCATTATCCTGCTCAACCTTGTTCACTCGCGTAGCCAGGGATGCAATTTCCGTCATTAATTCCGTTTTCATTGTAGTGATCTGAGAGCGAAAAGCGGACAGAATCTCCTGTTTTGCAGTTTCTATCAGTTCTTTGACTCCAGCCAAAATCAAGTCCGATTGAGAGTTCGATCGAAGTATTCTCTTCTGGCTAGGGATTGGCGGCATCATTCAGATACTAAAGCTAGTTAAGAATCAAAGGAAATACTTGAGGTGACTTGTCAAGAATGGGAATCGAACCAAGGCAAAAAGAGTTGTCAGGGCTGATTGTTTCAGTACCGCAGCAGATGCACCAGAGCAGCAGTTAAAGGTAACCCAGTGATGCCGTGACAATAATCCGGAAATCCGAAAATCGTCTGCGAGGTATGACCAATTCAGATGACGTAATCTATGTACATCACACTTGTACACCAACAGCCAAGAACGTAGTGGAAGAGCAGTGATCAGAGAGCCGAAGAGCTTCTGCGGTGCTCAAAACTCAATGGAATTAGGACAGCTGGTCGTCGCGGACAATCTTCGGTAAGCGGTTCAAACGCTACAGTCTATATTTGAGGCACTCTTCCAGTGTACGACTAGCTTTGGGACTGACACAAATCTATTCCTCTTTGCAGCTAAAACTAGACGTGCGTCTGTCCTTCCTGCAGACTTTCTTGGTCGACCAGATCCCTTCTTCTTTTTAACATCTCCTTCTGCTTTCCATCGACACCACCACCTCCAAACAACGACTCTCGATAGTTGCAGCTCTTCGGCAACACTCGCACAACTTCTACCACAACGAATCATTCCAATAGTCATACCTCTGGTAAACTGATCGTGTGCCATTTTACTTTACAAAAACTGGATTTCAGTTCACGTTTATGTTCAATTTGTAAAAGCAATTGTGACAGTTGTATCGATATCAAAATTTGAAATTTGACCGCCATAGATCTTTCTCCATTCTCTAATGTGTAGAATGGTAATACATAGAAAGCGAAATATTGCATCATACCTGAGAAAAAAATGAAACAAACTTCAGTTCAAGCCAATGATAGTTTGTTTCATTAATTATGTCAATGAGTATATATATATATATATATATAAATATATATATATATATATATATATATATATATATATATATATATATATATATGATAATGCAAAAGCATGACCCACTAGAAAATCAAAAGAGCAAAGTTTGCTACTGCCGATCGATTTACACAAAATATTGCTGAATATGTCTATAACTAGCCAATTGAATTAAAAATTTAACATTTTCTAAGTTAATTTACTGTCATACATTTTCGCATTAACTCAATTGAAACCGTTTAAAGTTAGACAGTTAACATTTGATTACCTTTTTAACATCACCTTCAACCATGGACTCCTAGATATATAACACCTGTAATATGTCTAGGAGTCCATGCTTCAACTAAACATCGTCGATTAGTCATAGGATTAGTAATACTTCTTTGCCTATCTAATTTCATGGATATCTTCGTTACATTTCTCCGTGAATCTATTGCCTGATTCATTGATGTTTTGAACAAAATTTCTATGATTAATCGCGATGTCTATATTCAGCAATAGCAATGTTGATACTCGTCTAAACTCATTGAAAATGTAGAACTTGCTTCACTCGTTCTGCATTTCCAATGTCGTATAGACATCGCATGATCGATTTGAAATTTCAAAATCAAAATCATAATCAAAACAAATTTCATTATCAAAGTTCAACGTCAACAAATTTCAGAAACAGCTAACAAATTCATTTTCACAAGAAAATAAGTGTATGTTAATAATGTTCATCAAGGATATCTATGAATCATAGATATACCATTAAAAAGCATGTCTATGATCTCAAGTCATACGAGGATAATGCAGAATCTCACTTTAAGTAAAAAATTTTGCATTCAGCGTTTAACAAGATTCCCTCATAAAAAAATTTTGCTGATTTATTATTAGGTGATCTTTATCAAAAGCTGAATAATATTATGCGTTTTTTGTATGCAATCTGTAGTTGCATAGAGAGTTCAATGAATTTCAGAGCGTAGATAAATAGATATAGAAGAATATGATCAAAGAAAAAATAATCATAGAGGAACATCAACATAGAAGTCGTAGATTGACAGTTTCTCTTGTTGTTGTCAGGTGTTCTGATGCCACTCATAGCTTTTAGACAATTTGTCCCACTCTTGAAGTTAAACTAGCAATGTTGTCTGTCTGGTCGAATCATATGAAATCGTATTCAAATTTGTTTTTATCTACAAAACCGGTTGAAAACATTTGCAGCAACTGATAGTAACTTGACTCTATTGGACATGAAATGTTATTTAAATTGGAGTTGAACATCCAAATTAATATACTGTAATGAAAATTACAAAACTATGCATATAGTCTGATGGTCTGATCAGGGTTAGATAGGAAACTGCATCGATTTTGAGAGACATGAACTAGACCAGCAACTGATATCTGATGTTAGATGAATTGGCAGCTATTCAGGTCTGTTCCAATTTTTCCCCTGAGGATCCAACTCAATATTTCATTACACGTACATCGATTCTATTTGCATCGTGAGACTTAATTATCATAATCCTTACGAATATCTTCATATATGCACAGCAGATTTACATGTATATTATTTAAGTGAACTTTTATCAAAATGTTGCAAGACGTCTGCTACTTCCGACTGAATAGCGATGGCAGTGCTGAGGACTGGAAAACTGCAAGACAGAAATCCATTTACATTTTCATCTTTGTCATGCAATCAATAAGCATATGCACCGATCTCATTATCAACTTAATGTAATTTGAAAGCACAAGCCGATGAGAAACTGCAGCTGAACCTGTCGTGAAAAATCAAAATCTGTTGTGAATTCTAACAATTGTAACATTTGTCTGAGCATAAAAGATTATAATGCTAATCATAACGGATGATCAGCCCTTGCAACAGTCTTTGAATATGCAGAACTACTCGGTTTGCGACCAAATATTGAAAAACATTTCTTTTGACCCGGAATTAAGATTTCTTGGACTTAGAACAGTGAAATTTCCTGGTTGGAATCAGCAGCCGATGAAAAACATAAGATTGACCACTGCCATTATCTCTATGATTCTCTTAGTTATCGGAACCTTTGCAAATTTCGCTAACATTTTCGTCATAAAAAATTACACAAGTATCAGAAGAACAACACGTGTCTTTTTCTTAACAACAGCCGTATGTGATACTGTTCAATGGACATCTATCATGATTCCTGTATGGTACCACTTGCAATTTGCCAAACCCTTCACGTTAATATCAACGTACACTTGTACTGTTCACCTTCTAATTGGAGAAATGATTGGTAACATTGGTTGGTTTTCGGTCATGGCAACCGTATTTGAAAGATTTGCTTTAATGGTATTACCACAGAAGATGAGATTTATCAATCAGAACAAATTTTTGGCGGTCAATTTTAGCATTATGATCATTTTAGATATCGTTTTTACGTTGGAGTATGCCTTTTACCGCTTTGATGGATGCCTGTGCACATATTCTGCATCTGATATCCTTACTAAGATAAACTTAGGAGCAGGTGCACTTGTAACTATTGCTTTTATCGTGGAATTGGTCCTTGTAAACATAACCTTATATCGATTGTTGATGAAGAATCGGAAGGCTGTACAGCCAGGTACAAATAATGGTGATGGTCAATCAAAAGCAGACCTTGGTCCTGTAAAGATGCTTTTCACTATAGGCCTATACCAATTTGTCGTTATTATTCTGATTATTCCGTTAAATTTAATGCAGGAGCAACTGAAGTCAAATGGAATCTCAGATGGAATGATCCTATGGTTGAGTATTTTCGGATATATCCTCAATGCTAGCGTGTTTGCAACCAATTTTTTGTTTTACTATATTAGTTGTAAAGGATATCGCAATGCTTGTCATTCAACTTTCAGATTTCTTTCATGTCAACATGTTGCTGGAAGCTCAAACACTGCAGGAGAGTCTTCAAGAGTTGGAGAAACAAAAGCGTAATCCCTTGCAGCAAATTTCGAAAAGCTAGAATCATGTATCCAGAGACATCGATGGAAATCTAGCCAATCTCTTTTCAATGATTTGAATGATTAGAACAACTGCAAGTCTAAATCTTCTTAAGTTTACAATTATTTATAAAACATGTCCATTTTCTCTCTTGAGTTTAGAGACAATTTCTGTTCGAGTATAACAAACGGGATCTACATGTAGACTGTCCCCTGAAGTTGTCAATTAAGATTTCGGTTTCCCAAAAGCACTTCTAGGAATTGGAGGAGTCCATATTGCTATATGGGCGGCTGTCAGTAAACCACATTTGCAATACGCATTATCTTACTATGGGAATAAATAACATTTCCGATTGTGTTACAAGCTAATCAGTAATCAATCATTCTCGTGCAGAGACTAATTGGAGAGCGCTTTCATCTTGATGTAGTGATGCAAATGGAAGATTTTGAAATTTTTTCGGTGATTGATGTTTTTGCCTTAAATCATTGTTTTGCAGACTTATTATAGTCGTTTGAAACACTATGTAATATTATTTCAGACATAAAATGGATTTCAGATTTCTCTAATTGAATATCAGATATCTGTCAGAATCTCAACTTTGAAAGGATCTTAAATTCATCTGGAAATGTCTGAAATTCATTTGGACAAATCTGACATCGATTTGGAACAATCTGAAATACCTGTAGAAATGGAAGATACGCAGTTTGTCCTCAACGAACATATCGGACGATTTCTATACGCAAGAAGATTGAAGCTATCATAGATATTCTTTTGCTCATTACAGATATCTTTAGTTTACAAATATCACGAGTTTACGGTCTGTATTCATCATTATTTCGATTAAAACGACCGCATCAATCCAAATCCCGTCCGCGGTGTGGTCTTTCATGTAGGCCTAATGTTGCGTGGATCAGGTGCATTATTCTTCACATGTTCATCAACACATGGAAAATTTCCGTAACTATAATTAACGCTGCATAGTAAAGCTCAATTTTCAAGCTGTAAGCAAAGTCCAAAGTGCATGATTAATTTTTCTCCAGATTTTTCTAATTGAATGAAAATATACCTCTATTGTAAAGCAAGATTCACGTTATCCCAAACGTTGTCTGTGTGATAATTTCTAATGCTAATATACTAGCACCAGCCAGTGGCGGCAAATGAATTCTAAAATTCCGCGGACGGGATTCGCATTGCTACGATCGTTTTAATTGAAATAGTGATGTAATCAAGAGTTAGATCAATTCTATTAGTATGAAGCTGACTCGGCTGTGGTCTGGCAGTAAACACACTAATTACATCACAAACATCAAAAGTTTCCGGAAAATTTTCATGACTATCTTGATGGCATTTAATTCTTTTAGTGTTCGAACCATAATTCATTTGATATCGAACTGTTTCCAAAAATAAAGACTTTTCCAAAAAAAAGTTTATTTCAAACAGAGCTGAGGAATGTTAGCACCTATAGTGCTGAAGATGTGACTTCAAATATTTTAGTTTTGCAGACATTCTTACATTTCTCAATATCAAGCACGAAAAATTACTTGTTATCAAGATAAAGGCGCCATCTTGTAATTGCACGAGTTTGGTTAATACGAGCATGCATAGAGTATGGATATATAGGTAGAGTGTCGACTTGTGTCGACTCAAAAAAGTATCTGTATACAATGAAAATTTTTATATGAAAAGATTCAGTTTTTTGTGTAGATTACGTTCCCGTGGTCCAAAACATTATTTGAGCAGTTTTAAAATTTTTCAAAATTTTGCCAATTTATATGCTACCGAGATGACTCCCCTATATAAGTAGTATGAAACAATGTGGATATCAAAAGGAATGAATATTTGCTAATAAGCATCCTAACAAGCAGAAATTAAGCTGATCATCAAGGGAATTTCATGGTCCGTATTATAATGGAGGTCTTCATGAAAAAATCGCGATAGTGTTTGTGCTTTCTTGGCTGAAATTTCAAGTTTTTATTCAATTTTCATCGGCGTGATTTTATGATTCACTAAATTCATGATTCATTTCTTGAATCTGAATAGTGATGTGGACCTATTAATATCCTCCAAAGTTGATTGAAATCATTGTCTTTGATTATGTGATTTTGCTCTGCCAGTGGCAGGTTGCATGTGATATGGTCACGCTTAAGAAGATTCTCTTGAGGCTCAGCATGAAAGCAATAGCAGATCATCGAGTTGGTATAATTTAACAAACATTACCTCTCCAAGGCTGTCATGACACGGAGAATCTGTAAAATAATATCACTTCCTTTTGCATCACACTATCATGATCAGCCAATTCCGTTGCAATTTCTTCAAAACTACATAAATGTGTATGACTCATATTTGGAAACAATTTCGTCTGTATTCCCCACGAGTTCATTTAATAAAATCGAAAGTGTATACAGATTGAGGATTTAATAAATGCGGAGTATAATAATATTCACTCCGCTTAATATACCTACTCTATGCCGGCATGACTGCTTTGGCTTCTGACACAGTCGAAAAATCATTTCTTCTCAGAGTAAATCATTCTTATCGTAAGCGTTGCTCAGTGACAGCAGCCCATCAACAAATGTATAGCCTTGTAAATTAGGACCAATCAACTCCGATTAACTACAGCAGTATCCGCACACATATTTTTTCTGTCAATTCGCTTTTCATGCTCTGTCTTACGAAAATCCTTGATATGACATACCGCTGCCTATCATCAATGAAAGTAGAAGAGTCGGGTTCGTTTGAATTCAAGCTCACCTTCTCATCTCACATTATATATTTTTACATAATTTCATTTAATTAATCATTTTCATTTCAAATGATGCGCATGGCAGAAGAAAGAAATATGCAAAAGTAGAATTAGAATTGATTAAGACTTGAATTTGGAGCAGTTCCACCATTTGTGACCGAATTATTGAGTAATGGATCAAAAGCTGGAATATTCTAAAGATGCTGCCGCGCGCTGTGAAAAAGACTGCAGTTTCATCTTCGCAATGATACGTAATGTAACAATAACTTCAAAAGAATGCCCTTCGACTATGAATCTTAGTTCTTGGACTCGCGCCTTGAAAGCGACTAACAAACAAATAGGATTGGCATTCTTAATATTTGCAGAATGATAACAATTTGCTCAAGTAGTTAATGCTGTCATGAATTCTGGATTTCATAGTATGTGCATCAGTGTTGGAACCGGCCGGCTTATTAAAAACCGGCCAGTCGGGTATGGGACAGTGACTGGCGTCTCTATACCATTTGGTTAAGGCTTTGATCGTCAAACATTATTTGGTCAACTTGTGCCATTATACATCATTCAATTTCCACATAGCATACATGAAATGCATGAATGGTAGGCTCATCGGTACTCCGTATAAGCGAGAGTTACCTATTACAATGCAAATATTTTCACTTTGATATTATGTTTTGTGCGGTGAGCGGTAATGCTCGCAATGAATTACTTGCTAGTCTAAAGTACAGCAGCAAATGTTCCGAAATGAACAATTTGATCACTGACTGTGCTGATGTTACGAAATGTTTGTCTGCGACGTGCAAACTTGATTTAAAGTGATTCACTGAAGTGAGATTTACTTCTTTACTTGTGAGGGAATTCTAGTGATTTGCAACGTCAACTGAGAACTCTCTCCACTACAGTTTAAATTCAAATCTTTTGAGTCTACATTGATGACTGTGAGTTGACGTATAAGAGTGAACTTGTCATCAATTTTTCAATTCAGTGAGTGTCCCATGATCGAACGGGACTGTTGCTGTACTTGTACAACGTCAATCAAAATTTATGGCGTGCAGTTAGCTTGCCGGAATGAAACAATTATCCACGATCCACTGTCAAATGTTCGGGTAGCAGGCCCTAGCAGGCATTGAAATCCATTTCTTATTGCATCTTTAAGCTCCACGTGTTAGGTCTGTATGAACTATTCCCATGTAGTGAAATTATTCAAGATCTGTAATAGATTTATAAAAGATAGGTTGAAGAACACCCAATGCTTCCGAAATTCATATAGGCTAGAATATATGATTCTGGAAACTTCATTTGAGATAAAGTAGGGTTTGAACTGCACGTACAAGTTGCCGGCAATACCGTTTTAACTGTTTAAAGGACAGTTGGTAATATCTATATCACCGAGCATATCCGTAGATACTCTCATTTACATGCTCCTAATGTTGTACTGATTTACAAAGCAATTTATTCTAGACTGAATGTCGTCAAAGGTCGACATGGGTCTAATTAAATTAATTGACCGGCCGGCGTGATGAGAAGCCAGCCGGGGCCGGTTCCAGCCCCGATATGCATTCTACTGTATTTGTTAATCACAGAACTGAAAATACGACTGAGAGTCACAAATATACCCTATCATGCTTTTTGCGATCCACACATGAAAAGAGATCCTGTACCGGCACTTCAATCTGTACAACTTTCGATTCTCACTTGTAAGCAATATTCCTGTTTATCTTTGATTCCCTTATGTAGATATGCAATGGTTTTGTGATGAATATAATTGTCATTCATACTTCAATCATCTCATTCAACACTAAGCACAAAAAGCTCATGAATGGTAATTGTCTCATTTAAGTTTCAAAATATATGGCCATTTGAAAATTCAAGCAAGATCTTCAAGAACTCGGATGTGCTTTAACCGTTACACGCCATCACATAGGATGTTTGCAAACTGCGACAAAATTCAGATATTCAAAAAGGGTGCTTTACGAAGCAGATGAATACTTGGACAATCCAAGGGGCCGCATTCGAAAATTTTAAAAGAAATACGTTACAAAAGCAAATGTAGTCACAAAACCCAATCGGCTTAGTTTTAAGAGGGCCACTGCAAAGCATGCGACAGGGAGGCGAGACAACTTTGTATGGACAAGGCTAGGTGTTGTCTTTATATTCAATATTGCCCTAATATATTATTGTATGTAGTTCCTTTTCTGAGTTGTTGCAAGGACATATATGATCATGTCGCCGGCCTCCAGTTCAGTTCATACTATCGGACCTGAATATCACTTTGATACTGTATCTGTTACATTTGATGTCCATTATATTGTGAGCAGTTATGCGCTTTCCTGTTGAATATTTTATTTATTGAAATCGCTTAAATTGCAGAATCAGACGCAGTTGTTTCTTTGAAGATGTACAATGCATGAATGCCATTGTCGTCCATTTTGACTGTATAAGAACACTGTGTACGGTTTTACATCTGTTTTCATTTTAATTGATAAAAACTGATATGTACGTGGTAACGTGATTTCGATACAGTTGACTTCAGTCTATTGGGTGTTTTGTTGGTGTTGTAACCTCCTCAGAACTCTGTAACATGTACTGCAATTGTAGGCTACCTCATGATAGCTATAGGACACAATAATGTTGCTTTATGTTCATACACAATGCAATAAACGCACATAATTGAACGCTGATTTATTTTCTGTGTCTACCAGGGCATATGGTGGGGCTGTAATTGTGCGAGTGTCAGAATCATTGCAGACTGCTTCATGTATAATCGTTGCGCAACATATTAGCATATATTTAACGATTAAATTGTGAATCTTAGGTTTAGTCATCAAAAGTTTACATCAACTTTCTTTCAAAGGCCTCTAGTCAAAAGACTGAAACTCGGTCTTGATAAAATGCCAAAGGTAAAACCTCAAAATGGAATTCAAATAATAAGAGCGTACACAGCAGCATTCAAGACCTGTCATTGTTAACCCTTGACCCCTTGAGTACCACCACGAGAATATCTCGTTGTAGGGACTTACCATGTCATGCGCCACTACGAGAATATCTAGTATTTGTCTAATTGATTTCCTATTACGTTTCTGTTGACTCGAGATTTGTCGAGACATATCGCTGATGAGTTTGGCGCTTTCTGTGGAATATTCACAGAATTAGATTCATCAGCGCACGGTTCGGTTTCCTACAAAGGAAGGGTTAGGCTATATGTAACCTTAGTATCGAAATGGGACATCACAGAATTCGACAAATTTCTCCTTCTCGAATGGATAATTCGTGTATCACTTGCTATTGGAAATGGCAAATAATAAGCTGTCAGCAGAGGCAGGGAACCCTAGTTGGCTGCGCTACGCTTCGCCAAGGAACGGACACTACCTCTGTCAATTCACGCCTACAAAATGAGGCCGACTGGTTCTTTCATTCGCAAGCTGATCAGAAAATTGTTATACCAGAATGCAACAATAAGATTAATAGTGTGCACGGTATGCATAGTGTATCGACGCGCAGACGCTTGGATGACGCTGTTGACTAACCTCACGATCATTCGTCCAGTATTGAAGATAGGCGATCGATAATTATCCTTACTTGTAGCACTTTCTCAGCATTCGACTGTCATTTGCCTCATTTCCGCATTCAGTGTCAGTGATGATAAGATGCCTTTCAAGTGTTGTGTCCCGTCGTGCAAAACTGGATATTTAACTAACCCTAAAGGAGCCCTTCATCTTCACAGATTTCCACCACCTTCAGATAATCGATTAGAGCAATGGATTAAATCTATTCATCGTGTTTGGCCTGATGAATACTTGCATTCACTGCGATCGAATCCGAAAATTTCTTTTCGAGTGTGCTCAAACCATTTTTCGTCGGACATGTATATACGGGATTCTACGGATACAAACCAATGGAGGAAAAGAACAGTGACTAGTGATGAACCTTAAAAACTGATAAAACTACGCTTAAAAGATACAGCTATACCCGCGTTAATTCCTAATCTTCCTACATACTTATCTCAAAATATTCCATGTGAGAGACCATCGACTTTATCAGCAGAAAATAGACGACTTCGGGATGCGGAGAAGGTGGAGGCTGACGTCTCTGCATATTTTGAAAGCAACAATCTAAATTCATCGGCTGATTTGTTGAATTACACTCTACCTCCACATTTATCCTCATTTATTAAGAATTTCACTGAAATGAAGATCGTGTTTATTATGTATGCGATTGATGACTTCGGTATTCCTGTTATTACAAAATCATTATTGATAAAAGAAGATTTGACATTCATTATTAGTCCGGACGGCAAAATCGTCGATGATTTGGACTTTATACCGCAACAGAAAAACAAGATAACGACCTTTCGTGACATTGAGAACATTTTGTCATATCTGAAGCACAAGGAATACTCCCAAGAAACATCAAACGAATTGCGTTATTTTGAGCAGATTATTGTCAGCTGTGAAAAAGTACTTTCTCGTTTTGAAAAAACTGATGATTCGGATAAGTATTCGAAACTTTCTTTTTCGTTGGAACAGAAAGAAAAGCCTCAGATGTTATCTTTGGCTTATCTTATTCAAAATTTGAGTTCTTCAACGTACGAATTTTTGCGTGAAAGTGGGTCATTGACATTACCGTGTAGCAGACATTTACGACGATTGTCTTCGAGCTTCAATAACAGTCCGTCGGATACGGACTTAGTCAACTATCTTCGAATAAAAACAAATGACCTATGTGAAAAGGAAAGAACAATGATTATCAATATCGATGGAATTCATGCCAATAAAAAGATGGAATTTAGTGGCGGGAAGGTTTATGGTCGTGGCGATAACACAGTTGAATTGGCCAGTACTGTCACAGCATTCCTGATAAAATCTGTGTGTGGTAATTATCAAGATGTCGTTTCATTGATACCAACTTGAAGATTATCTTCAGATGATTGACATGGATATTTTGTTCATGTTCTCACCCTTCTGAACTCAATTGGAATCCGTATAATTGCTTGTTGTGTTGATAGTAATACTGTTAACAGGAAACTGTTCATGACGCTTTGGTCCGATAATCCGACGGCACATGTGAAACATCCGGTACATGGGGAACCGTTGATCCCGTACATAATTTCAAGAATATATATAACAACTGGCTGTCAAAAAGAATTGTATCATTTCCGGACCTGAATGACCATTCTAAAATTCATTCTGCTGATATATTTGAGCTGAAAGAATTATGGGGAAAGGAATTATGTTTACCCGCCAGAGTGGCATATAAACTTAATTGTCAAGTTTTTCATCCTACGAATCTCGAAAAAACCAACGTCTCACTTGCATGCACTCTATTTGACGAAAGTACTGTTGCAGCGACCAAGTTTTATGGTCTTTCGCCTGGTGTTATTATCTTTTGGGAATTGATTCATAATCTATGGACAATTTGGAACATACGTTCCCCAACATAGACGTTTATCGATGGCAAATCCTATTCAAAAAAATGATGAAAGACTTCAATTGCTAATTCGCTATGGGAATTTCTTTCTTCAGTGGGAACGTTCTTGTCGTCCGGGTCTAACGAAGCCCACTTTTTTGGCAGTAAGAACGTGTTGCTTTACAATGTCAAAAATGTCAACTTATTTGCTGAAAAATGGTATTTTCGCAACTGTTTTCCCTGTTTTTGTTAACGACTGGATTGAGCGGAGATTTCGTGGTGGAAATTATTTGGTTTCCGTCCGTCAAATCTTCGAGGCTGAAAAGAAAATTCGCATTTCTACACTTCTTAAACACCATGATTTCAAACTAAATGACTTGAAAATGTTTGATACTTCTCACGACGAGGGACAGTCGATGCTTTTGTTTTTTCCTGTACCTACATTCCCTGACATTTCACAATTTCCATCAAGTGACAAAAATATCATTCTCTACATCGGAGGATATGTTTCATGTTTTTTGAACAAAAGTATGAAATGCAGTTCCTGTAATGTGGATTGAAGATGGAGCATTCGACATCATCAACGATGTGAGTACCATTGAAGAATCGGATACATTACTGGTTGAGCTTCGCAATCATGGAGGATTGAAACATCCGTCTACTTTTGTCTTCAGTCTGTGCGCAATGGCTTACCACATTTTTGGCCATCTTAAAGATGATCAAAAATATATGACGCATATATTCTATTCTCAAGAAGTTGCAGCTTCGCTTTCACTTCTTACCGTAAATACTGTCACGAATGATCATCGATATCATCATATATTGACTGGTGAATGCCCAAATGGCCATACCAAGAGATGTCTAGCACTTGCTATTCTGCGTCATGTATTCAATACGTTCCTGAAGAATTTTTCTAAAGAAGTGAATGACACGACCTTTCAAACCACTAACTGCAAAAAATTGAAATTCTCATGTTCAGATCGATAGATTTGTGTGCTTTCCTTTCCTTGTTCATTTTTATGATATTTAGACTAATAGTCATTCTGATGATTTCATTAAGATGAATTTTGTTGGCACAAGTTACGTTATTTTCATTCAAATATCAAGTAATGCAATCGGCCTCATCCTGTAGGCGGCAAATTTGCAGTGTCCGTTCCTTGGCGAAGCGTAGCGCAGCCAACTAGGGTTCCCTGGCAGAGGACACCAGAGCCAGTGAGAGATGCGTGCGTGCTGTGATATCACATCGCACACACCAAAGCACACATCGCTGTCTTGGCTAACATTCGATTCAGTGTATGCACTATACAGTAAGAAATGCCGAGGAGAGGATGTGAAAAAATCAAGTGAACTAATTTTCGTACGCCTGCTACTTTTTGATAATGATCGGAAGGGTCAACATTATGGGGAAAACTTGTGCGCAATGATATCAATTCTTCGAATCTGAGGGAATTTTGGCAATCGAAGCACTTTGCTGGAACTCACATTAATCCGCAAGCGACGCACGACTTTTTGTCCTATCTCTGTAAGGTATTAGGAATTCCTTTTTGCCCACTCAATAGGTTCCTCAATGTGCCGTTGATCTCGCATTAATCACACTTCTAGCCAACCGAAGCAGATAAACAAAATATCTACTTCTGTGGGAATATTTGATGACTCTAGTAACACACATGATGACATAGTCGTGTGTTATTGACCGATCTTGCAAGTGTGTGCACGCGTACGTGTGTCGTTGGCAGTGAGACAACTGGCTAGATTACAATGACAGGCAAAAAGGTTATCTATTCGATTGATGTGTCTCAAACAAAGGCACAATAATTGGACGTTCTCTGGTACAATAAAAAGTGATCACAACCTCGAACGATTAACTTTTACAGACAATGGCTGGTAGACCAAAGCGACATAACCTGCCGGTTAGAGGAGACAGACCCTAGTCCACCTGACTTCACATTCAGTAATCAAGAAGGATGGTCTCATACAGTGACAAATGCTGATGAAATGCATGCAGTTGATTTCATTTCAATGTACTTGAAAGACGAAATATTCGAGTTGCTTGTGACTTGGACGAACAAAAGAGCAGAAATTGCAAAAGAAGATATTGTCGAAGACAATGAATTGAATTGGAAAGACGTTATAGTTCCTGAGATGAATTGATTCGAGATTATTGGTCTACTGAGCTTCTCATGTCTACTCCATATTTGCGTGATTCAAATACAGTCCCGCCGAAACTTCACAGAGTGATAGGAGTACCAACTGAACAGAAAAAATATTCAAAAAAACTATGCAGGATTTGTTCAAAAGACAAGAATCCCGATATCAATGTCTTGTGTGCGCTGGTGGTCCTGGACTGTTTATAGACGGTGACTGCTTTGACATATTTCAAAAATAACTGACTAATCGTTGATTGTTGTGTCATAGTTGTACAAAAAAACAAATTTAACGGGATTGATTTTTTTTGATATTTTTCATAATTCTTTGAGATATAGCGTCGACATTCGTTTTTTAGCTTTGGTACTCAAGGGGGTTAAGTCCCCCACGGTGATGATAATTCAGTAACTTTGTTATATTGGACAGCGAAATTCTTTGACTTTGTTCTTTTTGACGCTCTACTTGAGATACACGGTCCACTACTGAATTACATTGGGATGTTAATGGTCCTCAGCGACTGATGTCTCAGCAGCCTTGAAGATGATACAAGACTTGAATGAATGTCGGTTGAACTGTTTGGTGTCGACCAATATTGAACTAAAGCAGGAGTGGGTGTCGACCAAATATGCAGAAGTACACAGCTAGAAATTGAACTTTACTCTAGCCTATGGCTCACTTCCAGCATGTTCTTGATATAACCAGTGTCAACACAAGACATTTGCTATCCTTGCCAACTGCAATCCTAAATGCGAAGAAGGTTAGACAAGGTATAATTCCTTTCATTGAATTTCGCAAAATTTCTTTCCAGAGATTATAATGTATCAAAAAAGCTTGCCACACTGTAAGCCGTTGACTGACAATTGACAGACATTTATCCTACAAAATCTACTTTGTCGGTCATTGTTTGTTCTTGTAGGATGATTGCCAGTGAACACCTACAAAATCAGACAAAAAGGTACAAAATGAATAGCAATGAATTATGGCTTAAATGTTTCCAAAAATGTAGGTGATTAATTAAATTTTGTCAAAGATATCATGGTTTTGACACACAATAATAAAGATTGCCCAAAAGTCAAGCAATCACTAATCGAAAAAATCAATCAATATTCAGCAGTTTTGTTTAGTTTGTTTGCATGCAAAGCATCTGTTTCGATGTTAGTGGAGAACCTGCAAATTCATCGGATATCACAGGATATTGGAGGTGACAATCGTCGGTTGATTTTGTCAGTGATTTTGTAGGATAATTGTCGGTCTACGGTATACAGTGCAGCCTATACTGACAGAAATTCCACCAATGTTTCAACAATTAGAAGGTTTCTTGGGATGCAAAGACCGGGAAGGACAGCTATCGTGTACGACAGATGATATTTCTGGCCGATGTGTTGTTTGCAAAGCAGAGAAACAAAGCAGAGAAACAGAAATTGGCAGGCAACATTGCAACATTAAATTGTGGTCCAGTGACCTATAACACGAGTAGAGCCTACTGCAAGGTTTGTTTGTGTCACTTGTAGGCTTCATTTTTTTATAAAAGGCTATGAGAGGAATATTGGTCAGTGAATTCCAAATGTGTGTTAGAATGCTTCACAATTTTATTTGAATTCATTTTGATGGTATGAAATGGTTGCATTTAGTTTTTTGATTGGGTTACGAAAATCACCAATCACTGCTATTAGAACCATTATTGAAACCATTATTACTGCTCCTAGCTCTCAAGTGTGATATAGCACTCGCATCTAGCATGGAAATCTTTCAATACGCGCAATAATATTGTTCTCAGACGAGATGTTTGTATCACACTTGATTAAGAGTTGAGAGAAAATGAGAGACTTGCTCAGTTTGAACCTCTTGATCTGCTGGAAAGGCAACTCTCAGCTCTCGTGTGATAACACCTTTTAGGAGATTCGCTGTTTCTTTCACTAAATATCTCAGGTTTTCTTGGGAATCTAGTTTCCGCATCAAAAAATATTCAGTATATAAAATTAAATAAATGATCTGTGTCTGAAATATAAAACGGTCAATAAAGAACATAAATAATATACTCATTTTCATGCTTGTTAATTATATAACATCGGCAATTGGATTGTAGGTTAATTGCTTGTAGTGTTGAAACGTAGTGGAAAAATGCGAATCACAGGAGCTCAAAATTTGGGCCAATGGTTTTTCGCGAAGATATCATCAAATTTCGTGTTTTGAACATAGTAAATTTCGCGATTTTTACATTTTCTTAAAACTATACTGTTTCTTGCGATGCAGAGTTCTTAATGCTAGGAAACTGGTATTACATGTATGCACCAGGCCAAAGTACCTGTATTGCGCATTACAATGCTGCAGATTGATTAAGGTGGGTGACCTGCAGATGATTGCCTGATTAGTGGATAGTATAGTGTTCCTATACAAATAGAAAACATATTCTCTCGTTATTCTAGCGGCTTGTAAACGCCTCGAAACAAAAGCAGACACGAACTCGTGACGAGACGAATAATGGTTTCCGATTCGTGCCACGAAACTTGTCGCCACTAGCCGTCACGAAAAACCACTGAAGCTAAGAGACCACTTTTATCATTGATATAATCACTCAACCTGAAAGGGATATGGGACGTGCCCCACGCGCAGAATCTTGCGCTACAAATGTGCACAAACCCAAGTGTCATCTAAGTGTGATGTAGCAGCATAATCTTACTTCAGCTTTCTGGCAGTTTAGGGCAGGTCAGTGCTGTAAAATGCAGTGAAATTTGGAATTGAAAGTTTTAAAAAAATATTTATTTTAAATTGAGATATTGAATTTACATTCTTTTTTATAGGGTGATAATTTTTTCATGCCAAGTATTCACTCTAGACCATTATTTGATCGCTATTTCTCAGAAATAGTGCACGTATTACAAATGCAATGTTCTTTTATGAGTACTTTCCTCGTGGGACATGCATGTATACGTCACATTATCCAATCAATGGTAAATTTTGTATAATTTCAATTTTTACAAAATAATGTTAAAGTCAAACATTGGCGCTCATGTCGTTGCTATTTGTGTTGTTGACTTGTATAGACGACACTAACTTTTGATATAATGTGGTGTATATCAGATGTAAATGAACAGCTCATTACAATTAGAGTAGAATTGGATAAAATGCACTGTAAATCGCTAAAAACCAAGCCAATGACAAACACGAAGCATCGATGCCAACATGTTCTTCGGTATATCTTCGCATATGAAATGTTCGGTTTCTTCAGTAAATCAATTGTTAGTTTCGATTTGCATGTGAATTTGATATCACGTTGCAATACTTTTCGAACAGAAAGCGATTCTGTTCCCGAGTAAAAAAATTAAGCTGTACTTAGAAGACAGCTAGCAAGCAACATAGATGAAACTGCCAAGATTTCTAATAACTGCTTACTATGTTGCTGCACAAGCCATCAATGTTACGCTTGGCAAGTTTAACCCAATAGGCTGTGTGCTACTTTATAAAAATTCGATTGCAGTTAATACTACGCTGCCTGCAGTTGCTGCCGCTGAAATGAACAAAACAAAATGAAACTTTTAATAAGCGTACAACTTTAACTAACAATATTCGACAAATCTTGCGAAAAATAGCCAAATTTTGAGAAAGACTCTTGTGATGCTGCTGAACTTTTCTTGTAAGACTTTCAAGATTCTGTATGCAAGATTTTTAGCATTTTTTACAAGTCTGTTCAGATCCTGAAGAAGATCGGTAAGATCAAACGCAAAAACGTTCGGAAGATATGAAAGATTGATAAGACCTTATAGATTTTATGCACGTCGCGGTCTCAATATTTTATGATAGAATTGTAGGCGAAATATGGTGCAAGATGCTCAATCCCTTAAATCACCTAAAGTACCCATGTGGTTCTAAACCGAATGGCTACAAAATACCACAAATTTCACTTACTTCAGCCTTTCCTGCTAAAGATGTCAAGCAGTCCAATAAGTCAACTGACTCTCAGATCATACCGCCAATATTCCAATCAGTATGACAGAGTAATCCACTGATTACCGGTATATGGACAATTGAAGCTCATCACGAAGCTGAATCGAAACAAATACAGTACTTTCTTGAGGGCCTGCATAAACAAGAATGTTAATCAATGTCTCTAAGAATTTTGGAGATCCAAGTCGCAAAATTTACCATCACGCATCCACTGAAAGCATTTGAATTGAGATTTTCATAGGATTAACATATTACAAGTTAAAACAATAATCCATAGTATCACAAGTCTGTAGATAGTATTCACAACATCCTCACATAGCAAAATGAGTTGTAAGATTCTCCAACTATTGCCTTTTGATCTGAGTTCTGTGAAGTTCGGATAATTTTCTCCTCCCATTACATTCGAACTTAAGTTGAACCTACTGATAATTGTTTATGAGTATTACGAATATTTCGGTCATGTTTTGTGAAATAGTTATTCATTTCTCATGTTATCATTCCTAATTAGTAATTCCAATTAGTCATGGCTCAATGTTTTTATGTCGATGCCATGTAGCGTGCGCATTGCCAGTTGTAAAAGTTTTTTTGTCTACTTGACGGTCGATGACATATTTGGCGGTAACTTTGAAATAGAGAGCTGAACGAAGCGAACGTGTTTTATGCACCAGGATGTCTTAGGGGCTTGCTACCTTCCCAGGCACTTCCAGGCCCAGGCACGGCGGAACCTGGGGGGGGGTGGACCGGGGACACGTGCCCTCTAAAAATACTAACAACTTTTCATGCCCCTCTCCCACGAGTTAGGTGATGTTCAAAATTTTCAGGCATCTCATTCATTTGATAGAACCAAAGATTGCCGATGGGTTGACAAGTTATCATTTTCCACTTATGTCTGTCAAGCACAATCCCATTCAAGTGAAAGCGATACCTAGAAGAATGTGATGGAGGTGATTGTGTCATACTTGACAGGCAATGGATAAAACAGACAAATAAAAAACAGAATTAGCCAAACCGTTGACTCGTAAATTCATTGGATAAAACAGTTCGTTGTTAAGACAAGTTATATTTAAGCGTTCACAAGTGATGATGTAAGTGATGCATACAAACAATAGGTCATATACAGTCCACATAAATACACGGGGGGAAGATACTGCTCACGAAGTAAACACTAGCAGTACACGTAGTTGAGTCACATGCATCTGTCTTCTCTTTGAAGCATTCTAGTTGCATGCTCAGCAACCGCTCTTCGGAGGTGGGGTCGATTGACAGGGGAAGCAGAGTTCATATCACAATTACCGTTGTTGCCTCTTTCCAGATCGGCAGTGTTGCACGTCAACTCTTGCGGATGCAATTTGGATGCAGCTTGATTGGTTTTTCCGCTTGCGGTTCGAAGATGAGCTGCACGCACATGTCCATCGACACCTGTAACTACATACTCGCCGTGCATTTTGAATGCAATTATGAATTTCCACCTTGTAAGTCAAGATTCAAGCATTGCCAGAGATGTCATTCAGAAAATATACGCTGACAATCTAGCGTCTGGATGAGAAACAGAAAAAGAGGCACTTGAATACTTCTATGAATCTAAGGCAATATTGAAAGATGCAGGAATGAACTTACGACATTGGGTCAGCAACTGCTCACACATACGTGAAGCTGCGATCAGTGAAAAAGTTGCACACAAGTCGGAAACAATTTCTCTGTTGGGTCTCAAGTGGGATTCAAA
>CAJQUW010000484.1:0-21485 GCA_907163375.1 Prostheceraeus crozeri | reverse complement strand
ACAATGTACTAGAAACTGATTTTGATTATGTAATAATCATAATAAATGCACAGCAGAATTCTTCATTTACTCAATTTGAGATAAAATGGTTATATCGTTTTCGCGCTGAGCCCTTCATAGATTCGTCTTAGAATTCAAAAATCGTGGATAAGCCTTCAAAGCTTACAAAACAAGTCTGTCAAGGACGCTTTAGATCCAAGAATTGAAAAACCCCAGACAGTTAGACAATAGTCCAAATGAGCAAAATGAAACACTTCACGAATTTGACGAGTATGTTACGCTCCCCCCCCCCCCACCGCAAAAAATTATTTAATGGTGGAATTGGAACATTTTTGGTCTTTACTTTCTTACTAATACTATTAAATATGATTTTCCAAGCAGAAATTTCTACACAATAGTAACAACCAGGTTTATGAGTTTCAGTAGACTTTAGGTTTGCATGCTAAAAAGTCGATTTTCAAATTTTTGGACTTTAGTGGTTCTTAATTGGACGCAGAAATTCTTCCAAATTCTCAAACTTTCGGTGTCGGCTCTCCTCGTGCAAATCAAACATGTGTCGACGAATCTCTTCTGGATGTACTTGTCTTCTTGTCATTGAATCTTCATTCTCAAATATTGTGTTGCTTTCACTCATCCTTGTGGAAATCACTTTTTCTTCATCTCCGGAAAATGTTCCCTCTCTGCTGTTTGCCAACAAGACTCAATGTTTTCGTGTGCTTTTCCGAGGTCTGTTCTAGCAGCGCATTAATTATTTCATTGTGAGATTCCACAATGACAACACTTTTCTTTTACAAAATGAGTCAAAGATAAACATAATACTGATTAAAAATGAATAGCAACATCATTTTTATAACAGCCCCAAAATTACTTGAAGACGAAATGAATACCATGCGAGGAAAGAATTATTATTGAAAGCATCATTGGAAACTTATCCGACGCTTTAACTCTTGTCCTTGTGCCCGAACTCACAGTTTCTTTAGAGTTAACACCGCACAGTTGGCCAGTTCCATTCTTTGCGCCCCATCAATACTCACGCATGATTCTCGTCAAAAAGACAATTCGACTAAAAACGTGATCCAGTCTCTATAACATAGCCATGGGTGACTCACTCCGACTTCAATGCTATTTTGACGTGGGCTCCATACTCAAATTTGCGTTCAATTGAGATGCCATTTCCATTGAAAATAATTTTGCAATATCTCAATATAGAAATTGTAATATCTTTAATGAGTAAATGAAACTGGCAGGCGTAGTTCAGGGGATAATCAAACATGCAGATTCTTTCGATGTGTTCCACATCGCTTCTTAATTATCGTCTGTACTTACTAAAAGCACAAATCTTGCGCAAACTGACAATTTTCAAGACCCCATAAAAGAATGAGACAAAATCCTAAAATATCTGGAAAAGAAGTAATTTACAAAAATTGCTATGATGGCGAAATAGCCAAACATCTATAACAAAGAGAATCCTACAAAATCTCGATGCAAAATTAAGAATACAAACACAAATAAAATAGACAAAAGTCAGTCAGAGGAAGAGCACACTTAATTGATATTTAGAAAAATATCATAAAGGCATATCTAAAAAAATGGGGACAAAGCAAATATGAAGCAAAGAAATACTGTGCACACAAAAAACAAAAAAACGGTTGGCAAGTTTTCTCAGACCTCTGGAAATCTCACCATTTGTGAAGAGTAGATCTTAAGTAGGACTTCTCCGCAGCAATCCTCGAATCAGAGCAAAGTCTGCTCGCTCTTCCGAAACTGCTCACCCACAGATTGTAAAACGCCTTTGGGATGAGAAAAGTCACGCCTCAAATACAAACCAGAGTGTGTTGTTGTCGAGCTTTTCGAGAGATCGAAAAAGTGAGCAGTGAATCATTTATTTTGTTCAGAAGATCAAGAAAGGAAATATGTCCATCATTCTCACGAACCATCTGGAACCGTATAGTAGGCCGAAGGGAGTTATATTATAGAAGCTCTTCAAATCTTCCTCGGATGATGACCAAAATAGTAAAATATCGTCCACATATCTCAGCCACAAGGGAGGTGTTGGCAGACCATAGCATGAGGCTTCCTCCAATACCTCAGCCTTCGAGGCTATATGTCATGAAGATATTCGCCGCTACAGGACCAAGGTTGCTTCCCATAGTGGCACCATCTTCCTGCACGCACAAACCTTCAGCAGACTTAAAATAGCTCGAATATACAATGTTTGCAGTCTCTTGCTGGTGTCTCTCTCATGCTTCATGCCATTATTTCCATCTTTTGTCTTCATCACTTTTTCGTGTCTTTTGCGTTCCATGTTCTGTGACGTCATGCATGCATGTTTGTGAACTGAACTATGATCTCGATAGCATGCAAGACAATTCGATTGTGGTGGATAATGATTTGGTTGCATGAAATATATAGAATCTCTTTTAATATCAAATGACTGACTTATACTTGTGAATTGCCATGATCATCAGTTAGCATCGAAATATCCTTCATACAGGAAATGCATTTTTGATTACACCAATCATTGGGTCAACCACAATTTGAAAACAATAGGACTATTGATATTTTAGTATTATCATATTGTGAAAATATTGATCATGAGAAGCCACTCCATTCCGTTCTGAGGTTTTTCAATAGCATTCTAAATTGACCACGTAATAATCACATTAATTTAGTTATATGTAACCGAAACACATGGTCTTATTGGACAAGAATATAATAAAAAAGTTACTTGGACAAGAATGAAATGAACTCGTTTGCCTTTTTATTACCAAATATATGAAAAAAGCATTACATTTTGCATTAATTTTGAAAGGCTGGGTAGAATACCGCTTTAGCTTGTTTTCATTTTATGAAGCCCTACAATCCTGAGTGACTTTTGTATAGCGTGTAGTTTTATGAAAGGCTTGAAAATTGATCTGGTTTAATTTTTCTATGAACAGGAATCATTTGTTTACATTCGATCGTATGAGTGATTTATGAATCAGAGGGATCAGCAACAGCAATTGCTGATATCAAGCGTAATCAATGATTCACATGGGATATTGATTATGATACCTAAATTATTTGTCCACGCCTGCTTCTACTCATTGGGAATTCTTCACTTCTTAATTTCAATTTACGTAAGAGAATACTTGAAATAATGAGCAGTTACAGTACAAATGTAAAATTACATGAAATTCAGTCAGTCAGTCGTCGTGCAAGCCTAGATTTCCACATGAAAAGTTTGAACTATATTATTCAGGTGTAATTTAACCCTCAGAGACCTGAGCTTTTTCACACCCTCTGAGACCTGAGGGGAGTTCCAGTGGACCCCTTTAACATATTCTTAGTTTACCTGCTAGAATCGATATCAAAACATTAGGAAAGTTGATTTAAAGTAAAACAATGATGTTTGCGTGTAGCAGGTCGGTATAACGAATCCCCTGAGTGACTTTCAGCCTTCTCAGTAAACACGTGCGAAAATATGGTGTTTTTGTAAGTCAACCACATTTAGTACAGCATCATTTGTACTAGGAGGCGGCTTCACGATATTTTCTGTCGCCATAAAGCCTCAGATAGTTGATTTTGATGAAATTGATTTAATTCATGCAGCTAATCCTTTTCATTTGTACACTTCAGATTTATCCAAATCTATCAGAAATAGACCTAAAATGAGTCAAAATTGCTGTACTTCTAGAACCAAAAACAGCAGTGGAGATCTCAAACTTATCATTACTGCTGTGAAAAGTTTGTCATCAATCAGTTTTTGGTGCTCAACTATGAATATAATGATAGCTTTCATTTCGGACATCGATTTATGTCGAGTTGTTCATATAGGCCAACCAGTCACGCAAGATCATGTGCGAAAGCAAAATATTCACATTTTGCGATCTTCCAGCACATTGCACATCTACGAGCATGATGCGAACAATGAATAAATGACTTTCACTCTTTATACACCATCGTGGACATGTTCGAAATCATTTTTCATCTAATTACAAAAATTTTGTGATAGAATTTCTACACGCTCTGAGACCTGAGGGGGGTCCAGTGGACCCCCTTGGCCTATCCGGCATACTTCTACTGATTCAATTGAACTGAAATAACACATGCAGATTCATTGTCAGAAATGATGATTTTGTATGGGCTTGAGTGGTTGATATATCGTCAGCGTAAAAAATGAAATAGAAAAATGTGGCTCCGTGGTCCACTGGACCCCCCTCAGGTCTCTGAGGGTTAATGATAGCGGTTCGCTAGGTGCATAACGATCTCGTATATATGATCAATGAAACGCAGATGATAGATTCTCAGTGACATTTAAGAATACAGAAGGGTAGTCTATATATGAGATCCTTGACTGATTATGCCTACCACCAATCAGTAGTAAGGCAACAGTGATACCTGGGAAAATGTTGCTGCTACCACGAAAAGATAAAAAAAATGAAGTTCGAAATTACATGTCGACAATACATTAGGAAATCTATTAGAGTCTACTAGATTTTTCTTTTTTGCTCGCGACACTTGTGGTCGGTGATACATACCTAGTCTCGGAGCTAAATAAATATTAATGGTTCGTGGGCTTCTCTCAGAAAACATTCTGCGATACTGAGTCAGTCAAAAGCTATTTACACTATGTCAGCATGAAATTAATGCAGTTTCCATTTCTCCGGTTCGTTGTGAAACATGTCTCACCAATCAAATAATAAAAATTACTAAAAGTAATTGATTACTTCAGAAAACAGTAAGATAAATCGACCCTGAACATATAGCCGAAACTTTACCATTCAAAAGTGCAATGTCGATTGATGAAGCATATACGCAGATGATAGATTCTCAGTGACATTTAAGAATACAGAAGGGTAGTCTATATATGAGATCCTTGACTGATTATGCCTACCACCAATCAGTAGTAAGGCAACAGTGATACCTGGGAAAATGTTGCTGCTACCACGAAAAGATAAAAAAAATGAAGTTCGAAATTACATGTCGACAATACATTAGGAAATCTATTAGAGTCTACTAGATTTTTCTTTTTTGCTCGCGACACTTGTGGTCGGTGATACATACCTAGTCTCGGAGCTAAATAAATATTAATGGTTCGTGGGCTTCTCTCAGAAAACATTCTGCGATACTGAGTCAGTCAAAAGCTATTTACACTATGTCAGCATGAAATTAATGCAGTTTCCATTTCTCCGGTTCGTTGTGAAACATGTCTCACCAATCAAATAATAAAAATTACTAAAAGTAATTGATTACTTCAGAAAACAGTAAGATAAATCGACCCTGAACATAGAGCCGAAACTTTACCATTCAAAAGTGCAATGTCGATTGATGAAGCATATCTAGTCCAACAAAACTCCAACTTCGACAGTCATATTTGGCTCTATTGAAATATATCAATACTAAAAAAAGCTAGCACAGCTTGAAAAGAGCCATTTTTGGCATTTATTAAAAAAATACCATTTTTGAATGCCTGGTGTAGCTCTCTATATTCTGGCTACCGCTAAAGATCACAGATATGAAACACATTGATATACAGCAACACGATTATCATGGTTATTACGGGCAACAAGAATACAGAAAGTTCTGAGATTAGTTTAAATTAATTGTGTTTTTCGCGGACTCTATTTTTTCACCATCTTTGGAGCCATGTAGCTCCGTTCCGCACGTCAGTTACTCGTTGAAATTCATACAGGTTTTCCTTCATACCAAAAACTAATGCTGCATGCAAAGTTTGGTTGGGAAACGAATATACAGAAAAATGCTACACGTGCGGAAAATTCAAAATTTAAGAATTAAAAAAATTGGAAAAAATACAATTTCTAAAGATAGCTCTCGTTCCAACTATATGCAAATATTGGAAGCTAATATTACAGATCGCATGTTTTCTGATGTATAACAAACGTATATCCGAAAATCAGCAAAGTCGGAGATTAAATGCCGCAAGATAAATCTGATCGAATATTTGATTTTCATTATTTCTGGCAATGGACTGAATTCTAAGGCAACTTATTATTTTCTGCAATGATAATAAAAAATAAGCAATGAGTAATCAGAGGAATTTGATAATTCATTTTCATCACCATAAAAGCAATACAAGAATATCATATGAAATGATCATAGGTCTCATTATGTGAGGAGTGACAAGCATTAAATCAATGTTTTGATCAATAACATTTGATATCGTAATAGTTGACGGTATCGGCACTGGAAGGTATAAAGACTTGTATTTCATATTTCTGTGTAATTTTTCAATAGCCACAACTTTCTTCTGGAATGACTCTATGAATAAAGAAATGTCATGAAAGGAAATGGAAAGCAACACCTTGTTCAAAACTTAGGAACATTTTTATTCTTAAAATCGTCAATTGACGGGTTCGGGGCTGCTAAGTTCTAGTGTTAAGATTGCTGTATTGACTCTTCACATGTCAGGGAAAAGGCATTTCTTACAAAATCATCTGTAAGTGTTGTAATTGATTTTTCTCATACGATGATGAAAGTCATCCCAGTAGCCATTTATAATAGAATATAGTGCCTACTAATTCAAATTATTAGTTAAAGTAGTCCTAATGAGGACTGATGGCGTTCTCCAATCCGCAAGTGTACAAAGGCAATGCTACTGTAACCATTGGATTAATCAGTTCTTAAAAGAACTCAAAGTAGCTTTCTCGTGGCAACGGATTAAAATTGATCAGCTTTGGCCCAATATCTGGTAAAGATGGAAATCTTAAGACTTGTAATACTACTCATTCTTGCTGTTAATATACTAATACCATACATTCCAAAACACTGCCGTATACACGTTCAAAACAGATGTCTACTATACGGTATAGACTACAGATACTGATAGTGGAAATAGAATAAGACAATGGTCACCATAGGTTAAGGAAATTAAAAATGGATATTATAAAACAACAGGAAACCGATGAATAAAAATTGGAAAAGTGTAGGCAAAATATGGAAATACAACGATGCTACTACACCGATTACAAGTGAATTATATCTGACACTACACAAAGTGGATAATGGTAAGAGTGGATAAGTGGAAAGTGGATAATGGAGGTAAACAGTAGAACTACAATGACACTCTACTACATCGAAAGCAATGAAACTATACACACTATACCTAAGACTACACATGGAAAATACTATTTTGTGGCGGTCGGTTAACACGCCATCAATGGACGCAATTGTATGCTATATTTTCCCTATTCCTGTACTCTTGCCAAGACGGCAGACAGCCGTCCTATAAGCGGCTATTGTGTATCTTTGTCAGCGTAAATTTGGGCGTAAAGCCATCAATAAAGCATAACCTCTCGAACGCAGTCGCTATACTGGTGAGCCCTGACACTGTTATCGACATAACAGAATGACTAACGAAAACGCCGTTGCGCTAAAGTTACCGCAGTTTTGGGCATTGCAGCCACAAATTTGGTTCGCTCAAACAGAGGCCCAGTTCCACATCAGGAAGATTACCGACGAGACGACGAAATACTACTACGTGATTAGTGCTCTAGACCAGCAGACTGCAACTCGCCTTGCTGATGTACTCGCCGCGCCCCCCGCCACTGACTCGTACCAGTCCTTGAAAGATCGCCTCCTCCAGACTTTTTGCATCGACCGCCGAGAGCGTGCAGCCCGATTACTACGAATGCGCGGGCTAGGAGATCGCAAACCGTCCGAACTAATGGACGAGATGATCGCTCTGCTCGAAGGCCATGATCCGTGCTTCATCTTCGAGCAAATATTTCTTGAACAGCTACCCGACGACGTACGATTGCAAATTGCCAACGAGGACTTTAGTGACCTGCGTCGCGTCGCTCTCCTAGCCGGCAGATTGTATTTGTCACGCAATCTCGGTGCTTCCTCTTCTGTAGCACGTGTTTCGGAAGCCAGAAACAGACGAGAGAAGGACTTGTGTTATTTTCACAGCCGCTTTGGTGATAAAGCCAAAAAATGCCAGTCACCTTGCAAGTGGTCGGGAAACGAGGCGGCCGGCCGTCAGTGAATGCTATGGCGGTCGGCGAGCCCCGAAGACTGTTCTTCTACCGTGATCCGCTGACATCGCAAGAATACCTTATTGACACCGGAGCTGAGGTTAGTGTTTATCCTGCAAATGGCCTAGACACCCGAACTGGTCGAACTGCTCCGCATCTACAAGCAGCTATTGGCACAACAATTCGAAGTTTCGGCTACCGCACCTTGAGCCTTACGATACATTCTCGCAATTCCGAATGGGAGTTTATCATCGCCGACGTCGAAAAGCCTCTTCTCGGTGCGGATTTCTTCTGCTGTCACGGTCTCTGGGTGGACATGAAAGGCAAACAGCTGATTGACGCCTCCACGTTTTCAACAACGCCGATCTCTAAAAGCAAGGCCTATCCACAGCGAATCTGTGTTGTCTCTCCTGTATCTGACTATACTTACCTCCTTTCACAATTTCCCAACATCACCAAACCAACATTTTCAAACAAGCAAGCCGCCCATGGAGTTGAGCATTTTATACCAACTACAGGTCCACCGGTCTATGCACGCGCGCGGCGGCTGCCTCCCGCGAAGCTGACTCTCGCAAAAGACGAGTTTAATCGCATGCTAGACCTAGGGATCATTCGCCGGTCCAGCAGCCCGTGGGCATCACCCCTACACATGGTCCCCAAACAGTGGAGACCGGTGGCTGGAGACCTTGTGGGGACTACCGCCGTCTGAATGACAAAACATCTCCGGATCGATATCCTATCCCTCATATTCACGACTTTTCATCCAACCTGGCAGGAAAGTGTGTTTTTTCAAAAGTCGACTTGGTCCGAGGATATCATCAAATACCTGTTGTTGAAGCAGATATCCCAAAAACAGCAGTGATCACACCATTTGGCCTATTCGAATTTTTGCGAATGCCTTTTGGACTAAAAAACATTTCAGCGTCTGATGGACAAGGTGTGTCAGGACTTGACTTTCGTATTTGTCTACTTGGATGATCTTCTCATTGCCAGTACCACGGTTTCCGAGCACCTTGATCATCTCCGCCAACTATTCGAACGATTGCAGCAACACGGCTTGGTGATAAACACATCAAAATGCCAATTTGGACTTTGAGAGATCGATTTCCTGGGTCATCGTGTTTCTAGTCAAGGCGCCACTCCATTACCGGAAAAGGTAAAAGCCATCGAGAATTTCCCGAAGCCGCAAAATGTTAAACAGCTCCAAGAATTTTTGGGCATGATGAACTTCTACCACCGCTTCATCCCTTCTGCCGCATCAATCATGCAACCACTGTTTTCTGCGATCAAAAAGAACACTAACACAATTGATTGGAGTACTGAAATGACATCACCATTCTCAAATGCGAAACACGCGCTGTCATCTGCGACTATGCTCGTACATCCAAATTTCCACGCACCCATTTCACTAACAGTCGACGCTTCGAATATCGCTCTCGGAGGCGTACTGCAGCAATATGTAGAGAACACTTGGCAGCCCCTCGCATTTTTCAGTCGACAACTACGCCCTGCTGAACAAAAATATAGTGCCTTTGATCGTGAGCTTCTCGCCATGTACTTAGCAATTAAACATTTTCGCTTCGTTCTCGAGGGCTGTCCTTTCGTCGCTTTCACTGATCAGAAACCTTTGACTTTCGCCTTCTCAAAAACATCAGAACCTTGGTCACCAAGACAACAGAGCCAGCTTTCATACATTTCTGAATTCACGACGGATGTTCGACATATTTCTGGAAAAAACAATTTCGTTGCTGATGCTCTCTCCCGTGCAATTGTTAATTCAATTCATGCTGAGGTTGCACTTGATTATTCTGCCATGGCAAACCAACAGGCCGAAGATCTCGAAGTGCAAGCCTATAGAACTGCAATTTCTGGCTTACGATTGGAGGATGTGAGATTTGGACCAAATTCAGAAACATTGCTATGTGACGTATCAACTGGTCAACCGAGACCAATCGTTCCCCAATCATTCCGTCGGCAAGTGTTTGAAGCTATACATGGTTTGTCACATCCATCAGTTCGATCTACACGCACCATTATTGCCAAAAAATTCGTGTGGCATGGACTACGAAAACAGGTTGGCGACTCTTGCCAAGACGGCAGACAGCCGTCCTATAAGCGGCTATTGTGTATCTTTGTCAGCGTAAAGTTGGGCGTAAAGCCATCAATAAAGCATAACCTCTAGAACGCAGTCGCTATAATTTCTTCACTTGAATTTGTTATCGCCAGTTTCTTCATCCGTCTATAGTACTTCATGTAATTCCACATTTCCTCATTTGAATTACAATACATCGACCACTACTTCAGCTACCGATTAAGGGATATAAAACATAATACTGCAGTCCGTCAGTCATCAGCAGGTACTCGTCTAGTTGTGTTTCGACCCCTAACCTGAACACTCAAACCCAGACCAGCGGGGTTCCAACACTCAAACCCAGACGAGCGGTGTCCCACACATAGTGGCTGACAAAATACTGAATAGGTAATGATATGTCTTGAAAGATATGTCACAAAGATAAATCAGACATCATTCAATTGTTGCGTTTCCCACATGTAAACTGATCCTGTCATTAATCCCATCAATAAATACAGTATGCTTTTTGCGATCCGCACATGTAAACAAATCCTGTACATCAATCTTTGCCTTTTCGATTCCCACAAGTGAACAGATCCTGTTCATCCTCGAATCCCATAAAGATGTAATCGCTGTGTGATAAATACAGATTGTTTCATAACAAATGGATCACCCTTAAACATCGCCTTAACTTCAACTTTGTCTAACCCCGCCAAACTTGAACGAATTTCTCTGAAATTTGGAAGATATGTCAGTTGTGCTTACTAATATCATTGTTGGAAATTTCAAGCATGAATATTGAGTTGTTTTCCTGTTATAGATAAAAAAAGTAGTAGATAATTTGATCTTCATTTAGCAATGTTACACAAAATCATACCTCACTCTTATAAAATTACATTTGTTTCCTTTGTTATGTAATAGGTTGTTCTACAAGCCAAAAGCTATCAAGCAAAACAAAAATAAAGAAAATCGGTCAATCAGAGCCAGTATAGCACCATTATTCATCAACAATAATGTAACTGCTACATGTGATTAACTGGACTTCATGTTCCATAGCTTCCTGACTTCGTTGCGGTGGTGTTGACAGCACTCCTGATTGCTTTCAGCTAGAAATCTATCTCTTACCGGTTGAAAACAATACAAAGCACAAATGAACAATAACGAGATCGCATTCACAAAAGGCAAAGTGTTAGCCTTGCTAGAACTAGGGTTTTCTTTGCGAGCTACAAGCAAGCGACTAAATGTCCCTTACACAAATGTGCATCGATGGCATAATGATGATTTTCGACTCTGTCGTAAAGAGGGCTCTGGCCGTCCACGCAAAACATCCAAACGTAGAGACGGCCTAATTTTGAGATTTGTTGAAGTTGATCCAAGTCTCTCGTTAACTGAGATGGCTGCACTGGACTCGTCTATTTCTAAGTCCACTATTCGTAGAAGACTTATTGAGTCGAATTTCAAGAGCTGTAAGAGGCCCTCTCAGATCGAATTATCAGATCAGCATACAAAAAGACGTCTCAGATGGGCAATGAGTCATTGTCACTGGCGAAATCAATGGGATCGGGTTGTCTGGTTTGATGAGGCATCAGTCCGTCTGAAGGATAGTGATAGTCGTTTGAGATTATGGATAAAATCTGATCAGGAAATTCCGAGACATTTACATCGTCCCCGTGTACTCTACTGATTTGGGCTGGCATTTGGACCAATGGCCGCTCTGAACTTCACATACTGCAAGGAACCATGAATTCTGAACGCTATGTGAATGTTTTACGAATGAACATTGGCCAAATGACAGATCAACTTGGTGATCCATCGACTTGGTTATTTATGGATGATAATGCTACGTGTCACAGGAGTAGTAGAGTCAACTTGTGCAAGTCTCAATTAGGGCTTAGGACATTATCTTGGCCAGCTCGTTCTCCTGATCTGAATCCCATAGAAAATGTATGGAGTATTCTAAAACGTAACGTTCGTCGTTCACTGCTACCTACAGATGGCGTATCACAACTTACGTCACTGTTAAAAAGAGAGTGGAGAAAGTTAGATCAGTCACAAATCAACGATATCATCGAATCAATGCCTAGACGAATTGGTAATGTCATTGACAATAAGGGTAGGGCCACAAAATATTAGCTTCTTAAGAACCGTTACTGTACCATAGCTTATCAGATTATATAAGGACATTTAAATATATTAGGGACATGAAATAGCATGAAAAATGTCTTCTGTATCATACTTATGTTTCATTTATTCAAATTTTAGGATGATCCACTTTTAATGAAACGGACTGTATGTAATCCGACTTTACACAAACTTCGCCTCATACATCAAGACTTAACAATGGGAGCTCTCTCATCTCCTGTAAGCCACGCTAAGCGCTCTGTATTCACTCTTCACCGGCCACCATTTTGAAAGTCACATGTTAGGGCGAGATAGTAAACAGTTTCTCAAAGATCTTTGAACAAAGCAGAATTATTGACTTTATAGAATATCACAGCTTTTCAAAACAAAATTGAGCAGATACTTTACTTTCCACACTTTGTTGATTTAAGGAAATATATTCACTCATTCTACTCGTACTGAAATGTAACTTACTTCGTGTAACTTGCTTTAATGGGAAAGTGAAAATCTGTTGACATAAATGCAATACGTGTAGCTCCTAATAGAGAAATGACCTATATTCGATGCTAGAACACGTAAACACTTGATATGAGTTGAACTTGCCATATAGATGTATTTTATCCGTCATCACTGTCCATATCTGCATAAAACATGTCCGTTTACGGATAACAATGAACATAAAATGGCATTGCTCCACATTTCAGCAAGAAAACTATTTCATTCATGAAACAGGTTACAACTACACAATTTTCTATATCCTCTTTTAATTTGTTTGAATTGCATTCTGATGAGAAACATTATTTAAGTGTCCAGATTGTCAAACATTACATTCACTTACCATGATAAAATCATTCGTATATAAACTGACAGTTTGAAAATTGTCTTCAACACTTAATTTCTCTACATTTCCCAAGTTGGGGAATGTTTCTAAAAATACACAAATTCAAGCGTTCAACTGCTGTTGATATGAAAGTCTGAAACTCATACTGTAGACAGCATTTGAAGAGAAATTGAAAACATTACATACGTTGATTTAAGCAGTAAATATCCAGCTAGACCAAGGACAGACTTAAAAAGCTCCTGTACGTTCCCCTGGCTGTCGTAAGAATCCACTAAAATGGGCCTTTCGCTACTGCAGGTCTGTTGTTGGCAGTTTGATGTCTTATTCTTATTGCCTTTCCTCAGTGGCTACAATAAGTTGATGCTGTGGTGGATCCTGACAGCCAAATCATAACTGTTGGGAATGCAACAAAGCTCTCACAGGTGGCTCAAATCGAAAATAACTCAAAAAAATATACCAAGCTTAAAACTTTGGGGACAATATGCACCTATGATGAGTATTTGATGGTTAAAATATGAGCAGATTCTGTCGTGTATTTTTAGAAAAAAATGCAAAAAACCGGTTTTTTACATACTACTCATTAAAGTCATAACGTCATCATAATGCAAAAAAATATACCACGCTTGAATCAAATTTTCTTTTTATTGGCATGCTTCAAACACTCTATATTTAAATTTTCACTGAAGTCTGTCGTGTAGTTGCTCCGTAAATTGCCCTTTTATATTGAATTTTTAGTAATATAGATGGTAGTAGTATATCTAGAATTTCATCAACTTACAAAAATATACCCGACACTAGATTCATGAAGTACATTCATGAAACTCTAAATATGCCACATCTAAAAATGTGTGCATTTCTATCGCGTCGTTTATGAGAAAATTAAGATTTTGTACTTTCAGTAGTAGTATGAGTAGTACATTCCCACCCAATAATGCATTAGCTCAAGAAAATATACCAGACTTGAAACTTCAGGATTTGGATGCTAGAAGTCTCTATGATAAAATACTAAAATTGCAAGAAATTCTATCGTTGACTTTTGTAGCAAAATGCAAACCTTTTGACGCTTTTTTTACTATTTCCGATGAAAGTGGATATTATTGGTATTCTGACCCAATCAGGATGAAATCTATGGTGATGTCTACAAACCTACAAACAGTGATTCTTTCTTTTCCATTCTTCAGAATTTATTGATCATTGAAATATTATACAGCACATTATACATGACAGCTTAAAAAAGTAAATAAATCTTGAAAAAGGACCCTAAAAAACAATGATTTTTAGATGATAATCTAATGTTTCTAATATGGATATCTGAGAAGTTTTGCTCTAAAATTCTGACTATTGTATAATTTCAATGGAGATCTAACATAGAGTGCTTCTTCCGGACAATAATGCAGTTTTTAACTCAATGCAATTTCAACATAATTCAGCGGACAATAATGCCAGCTAACGCACTAGTGTCCGGTCATTGACGTAGAAATCGACATGATTTTCATCTTCATTGGGTCAGAATATGCATTACAACCTAACCTAATTGACAATTGTTTTCATTAAGTCATTTAATTGAGCACGCATCATTGACATACTTTTGAAAATTTTTATTTTCGCAAGCAAACGGGTTAAGGCCGTTCTTGAAGGTCCATGTGATAACCCATGTGCCGCAATACTTCACCATCTTGGATAGTTTCTGCAAATATGAAAATCCCGGTTTGGCATGGCTTAGTGAGCAAGCAATAGAGTCGTGTCATCACCACTTCAAAGACACGTGGAACCGTTTCAAGGCAACGCCAAAGTCAAGGAGCGCGTTGCTGCTAGCGGTCAAAGACTTTAACTATGTTCGCTTCCTCACCGCTTTCTCTGAGTGAATAAGTCATCTGCTTCCTTTGTTTTATTAGACTACTTGTGCAATATAGACTACTTGAAAACACACGAAGAAGTTTTGCATCTTGCTACAAAAGTCAACGATAGAATTTCTTGCAATTTTAGTATTTTATCATAGAGACTTCTAGCATCCAAATCCTGAAGTTTCAAGTCTGGTATATTTTCTTGAGCTAATGCATTATTGGGTGGGAATGTACTACTCATACTACTACTGAAAGTACAAAATCTTAATTTTCTCATAAACGACGCGATAGAAATGCACACATTTTTAGATGTGGCATATTTAGAGTTTCATGAATGTACTTCATGAATCTAGTGTCGGGTATATTTTTGTAAGTTGATGAAATTCTAGATATACTACTACCATCTATATTACTAAAAATTCAATATAAAAGGGCAATTTACGGAGCAACTACACGACAGACTTCAGTGAAAATTTAAATATAGAGTGTTTGAAGCATGCCAATAAAAAGAAAATTTGATTCAAGCGTGGTATATTTTTTTGCATTATGATGACGTTATGACTTTAATGAGTAGTATGTAAAAAACCGGTTTTTTGCATTTTTTTCTAAAAATACACGACAGAATCTGCTCATATTTTAACCATCAATTACTCATCATAGGTGCATATTGTCCCCAAAGTTTTAAGCTTGGTATATTTTTTTGAGTTATTTTCGATTTGAGCCACCTGTGCTCTTTGAGCTTCCTCCCCTGTGGCATATCTGTCTACAGTTTACAGTGATGAGATGGCGCATGGTCAATTTACCAGAAGTGCATTACATATCAAAGACTTTTACCAGCCACAACATTACTTTGTTTGGTTTTTCCCAGATTCACATAGATATCTGCTATTACCAGACAATTTTTGTCTCATAGCGTGGAAGCTCTAAGATATCAGGATCAAAGATCTACACAGTGGGGCATGTTTCACGAAAGCGTGTTACGTAAACACCTTTTTACAGTTGAGCAATGGTTTGAACAATTTTCTAACACGATGAGTCTTGCAACCAAATTGATAACCGATTCATTATAACTTATTAACTTAGTTTTAACTACCACCAACTGAAAACGGTGGATTTAAGCGTATTTCATAGTGCACCACAGCGTACCTCCTTTTCATGACTCAAAGGGCCTGCTCTCTTTTGACCGTACAAAGAAGCATGTGATGAACGTTCGGGGTGATATCACCATGATAAAAGTTTCATGAAACGGGTGGTGGCTTAAAACTAATGATTCTAAAACTGTGTTTAGCCTACCTAACACGCTTTCGTGAAATCGCCCCTGGGAGTGAATGGACTCCTCATTGCAGTGGAAGCTGGTGAAGTTCGATACTGTGGACATCAGACTCCTATGATCTAATTGAAAATTTGAATGCTGCTACGGATAACATGTACAATGACTTCGTGATTAGACTTGAATAACTTGTAACTTCAGTAACTTGAAATAGTTTTTGTTGATGCTTTTCCTGGACTTTTACATCATGACTACGGGATTGGATCTATGTCAAGCCCAAAGTGAATTGTACCCGAACATTGGTCCATAATGTCATTGGTGATTGGTAAATCAAGCTAAATTTATTGAATAAAATTCGTAATTCGATGCCACCTCGCATTGCGTAGTTTATGAAAACTCCGGGAGGGCATTCGATTGAATGAATTGGATTCGATTATTTTTTGTTTTTATGTACAGCACAAAGCGAACTGATTGATAGAACAACTTCATGATTGTGTATTAACTCATATCTATATTATTCATTAGGCCTATGGCTAAAGAAATCACCAGTTTCAAATAATTCTGTCAATGAGTAAGATTACTGCAATGACTCTTCACATGTCAGACAAAAGCCTTTGGTTACAAAATCATCTGGGAAAGTTGTAAATGATTAGGAAAGTCACATGTTAGGGCGAGATAGTAAACAGTTTGACAAAGATATTTGAACAAAGCAGAATTATTGAATTTACAGAATAATCAGTTTCAAAGCTAAATTGAGCTGAAATTTCACTTCCCACACATTGTTGATTCAAGGGGTTAGCTTCACTCATTCTATTGAAATGCAACTTGCTTCAAAAGCTTTAATGGGAAAGTGAAATCTGTTGACATTAAGACAACAACTCGTTATAGAGAAATGACGTGTATCTTCGATGCTAGTAGCCGCACTTTTAGTCAAATTGGGTTGCACCTTTGGAGGTGCTGTTCTTCATTATCAGGGTAGATATTTACATAGAACAGACAAGTCTACAAACAAAAATTGACATAAAATGGCATTGTAGCACTTTTGAACAAGAAAACTATATCATCCGTGAAGCAAGGTTGGGTCTTGGTTCTCGGGTTCACTCTTGGGTTTTGGGTAGTCTTGGGGTGCGGACCTAAGAGCTTGGGTACCCCCAAAGAGTGAGAACCCAAGAGTAAAGAAATTGACCATGAATCATCATTTGCGGTTTTCTTGGAAAAATTCTGCCTAAGTATATGACCCCATCATGTCATCGCAAGTCATCTACATGTAGGCTCACATGTATGTACATGTGAATATGTAACCTACCGAATATGAATACCGAATATGATTGGTCTTTCTGTGATGAAACTGTGTTATCATCAACTTTGATTTAGACCTACCGTAAATGTCTATCTCATAGCTTGCTTAACTAGCTTTTTAAACTATGCTTTGATTACCTATGGCTTCCTGTGAATTTAATCCATTAAACTTGATGTAATGCATATTGTGCTCGTCAGAATTTTGTATATATCATTTCGCGTGAAATAAAACAAATAATACATGACAAAATGCAATGCATTCAACCAATACCTGCTGTTAAATTGGCAGCCTGCTACAATTCGTAGATAACTTGCTTCATATTGCTTCATTCTTGCCTTGAAAGTTAAAAACTTTGGCCTGCATTGTTTATTCTACTATTAGGCTACATGCATTAAAAATATAAAAATATCGGTATCATTTAATGCAGTGACTTTCTTTGATGATTGCTTCTTGCGATTAGTAAAAATATCATTGTATCTGCATTTGTGCTATTTTCATCCTAACGAGGCCTGTTATTTGTGTTTCGTTTCTAGATCAGACATGTAAGGAATGTAGCTTAGTCATACATGTTGTTCTAATTAGGAAATTATTAGATTGTAGACGTAGACAGGGTTGTGATAACCTATGCCGTTAATTAAAACTTTTAGCTGAATGTTGATATGGCCTCAATTCCGCAATAACAAATTCATGTAGTAAATAGTATTTAATATGAACATTAGATGCATATTAATTGGATAGCAATATGTACAATGTGGTATGATTCAAAATATCTTCATGCAATTTTAAATCTCAATCAAAATTCCAAACATGTTCTGGAAATTGTTGTTCCACTTCATTATAGAAATAGCCACTCTTGGTTGCAATCTTGGAGGGGTACCCAAGCCAGTTTGGACCCAACCTTGCGTGAAACAGGTCTCCAAAATCGTGGATTAGAATTTTCTTTCTTCTGATTTGCTTTGTTTGAATTGTATTCAAATAGTAAATAGGCTATCATTTTAACATACAGATTTGTCTAAGATCATATGAACTAATCATGAAAGCATAAATCATGGCATTTTCTAAATAAAGAGCTTTCGATTTTCGTGGGTATTAGGTGTCTGTTATGCGGTTCGCAGTTCTACACCATATCTAGCACACTATGCAGACCCAAGACATACAGGAATTTAATAGACTGGAAAAGCTGGTTGGTTTTCCAGCTGACGAACCTAAAATGTAAAAGGACAAATTTGAAAGGGTCGGATGTATAGGGGGATAAGCCACATTTTTTAAAAACAGAGATATTTCACCCATGGCATGTTAAATCTGGATGCCACTATATATAAAGCCACTATCTGTACTTTATCTTGCAAGGTGCAAAGCAAGAAATGTGCCATCATGTCGTTGTACAATGGTCGGGTGCAACCTGACGAAAGAGAAGAAGTTCAACATCAGTACACATGTCTTCTTTCTAACAGGCCACATACTCATTATTGTGATCGAGACTTGAGCCACATGGAAGATGCTGATGAGGTCTGCGGGAAATATATAATGAACAATCCGGGAAAGATGTTGATAAGATGTCCAATGATGTTGCTTCAAAATGACTAAAATAGAACAGTTTTTACAAGGATAGAACAAACTTAAATCAACCTCATCTAAGTTTCAAAGCCTACTTTGAATTCTAATCTTAACTTTTGATTTTATACCTGAATGCCGTCAATTTTCAGAAAGATAGGGATCATGTACCAAAAAGTTAGTTTTGGTAAGAGTAGACAATGTGAATAGAGATTTTTTGAATTAGAGAAATTAGTAGTAAGGAATCCTCCCAACTGCGCACAGCGCCCCCACCTCTGGAGCGTGAGATGGGTTGTTGTGGTTCTGGTTCGACCGTCAGGGTGGGTTGCAGTCGACCGTCGTAGTTGGTCTTGGGCGGCGGTCTATGTTTTTGGTGTGTATGAGTGTTTGTAGGCGTGTTTTGTGTTTAGATTTGGCTTCCTAATGAAATTCTGCGTCGACATGTTGAGTTTCATGGGTGTAGGTGTGGTTTTTGTGTGCTTTAGGTGGGTTTTAAGAGGGTTTTTAAGTGATAAAATGGCTGTAGCGGCTAAACGAAGCCTCGTAAGTGAAAATGGACGGCGGATTTGAGCTTTTTGGACAACTTTGGGTCTAGAGGACTTGTTTCCAAAGTCGTAGGCCAAACAACGAAGAACTTCGACCCCCTCCTCGGCAGCGTTCTTCCAACTTTGGTTCTAGAGATGGTAAAAAGTCGTGCAATAGCTCGTTTGAAAGCTAAGAGTGCTACAAATTGATTGGACAAAGAAAAAAATAAAAAAATAAAAAAAAAAAAAAAAAAAATAAAAAAAAAAAAAATAAAAAAAATAAAACAAAAAAAAAAAAAAAAAAATAAAAAAAAAAAAAAAAAAAAAAAAAAAAAAAAAAAAAAAAATTAAAAAAAAAAAAAAAAAAAAAAAATAAAAAGAAAAATAAAATAAAAAAAAAGAAAATAAAAAAAAAAAAAAAAAAAAAAAAAAAAAAAAAAAAAAAAAAAAAAGAAAAATAAAAAAAAAAAAAAAAGAAAAAAAAAAAAAAAAAAAAAAAAAGAAAAATAAAAAAAAAAAAAAAATAAAAAAAAAAAAAAAAAAAAAAAAAAAAAAAAAAAAAAAAAAAAAAAAAAAAAAAAAAAAAAAAAAAAAAAAAAAAAAAAAAAAAAAAAAAAAAAAAAAAAAAAAAAAAAAAAAAAAAAAAAAAAAAAAAAAAAAAAAAAAAAAAAAAAAAAAAAAAAAAAAAAAAAAAAAAAAAAAAAAAAAAAAAAAAAAAAAAAAAAAAAAAAAAAAAAAAAAAAAAAAAAAAAAAAAAAAAAAAAAAAAAAAAAAAAAAAAAAAAAAAAAAAAAAAAAAAAAAAAAAAAAAAAAAAAAAAAAAAAAAAAAAAAAAAAAAAAAAAAAAAAAAAAAAAAAAAAAAAAAAAAAAAAAAAAAAAAAAAAAAAAAAAAAAAAAAAAAAAAAAAAAAAAAAAAAAAAAAAAAAAAAAAAAAAAAAAAAAAAAAAAAAAAAAAAAAAAAAAAAAAAAAAAAAAAAAAAAAAAAAAAAAAAAAAAAAAAAAAAAAAAAAAAAAAAAAAAAAAAAAAAAAAAAAAAAAAAAAAAAAAAAAAAAAAAAAAAAAAAAAAAAAAAAAAAAAAAAAAAAAAAAAAAAAAAAAAAAAAAAAAAAAAAAAAAAAAAAAAAAAAAAAAAAAAAAAAAAAAAAAAAAAAAAAAAAAAAAAAAAAAAAAAAAAAAAAAAAAAAAAAAAAAAAAAAAAAAAAAAAAAAAAAAAAAAAAAAAAAAAAAAAAAAAAAAAAAAAAAAAAAAAAAAAAAAAAAAAAAAAAAAAAAAAAAAAAAAAAAAAAAAAAAAAAAAAAAAAAAAAAAAAAAAAAAAAAAAAAAAAAAAAAAAAAAAAAAAAAAAAAAAAAAAAAAAAAAAAAAAAAAAAAAAAAAAAAAAAAAAAAAAAAAAAAAAAAAAAAAAAAAAAAAAAAAAAAAAAAAAAAAAAAAAAAAAAAAAAAAAAAAAAAAAAAAAAAAAAAAAAAAAAAAAAAAAAAAAAAAAAAAAAAAAAAAAAAAAAAAAAAAAAAAAAAAAAAAAAAAAAAAAAAAAAAAAAAAAAAAAAAAAAAAAAAAAAAAAAAAAAAAAAAAAAAAAAAAAAAAAAAAAAAAAAAAAAAAAAAAAAAAAAAAAAAAAAAAAAAAAAAAAAAAAAAAAAAAAAAAAAAAAAAAAAAAAAAAAAAAAAAAAAAAAAAAAAAAAAAAAAAAAAAAAAAAAAAAAAAAAAAAAAAAAAAAAAAAAAAAAAAAAAAAAAAAAAAAAAAAAAAAAAAAAAAAAAAAAAAAAAAAAAAAAAAAAAAAAAAAAAAAAAAAAAAAAAAAAAAAAAAAAAAAAAAAAAAAAAAAAAAAAAAAAAAAAAAAAAAAAAAAAAAAAAAAAAAAAAAAAAAAAAAAAAAAAAAAAAAAAAAAAAAAAAAAAAAAAAAAAAAAAAAAAAAAAAAAAAAAAAAAAAAAAAAAAAAAAAAAAAAAAAAAAAAAAAAAAAAAAAAAAAAAAAAAAAAAAAAAA
>CAJQUW010000483.1:0-11514 GCA_907163375.1 Prostheceraeus crozeri | reverse complement strand
CAACCCATACAGGAGACAGTGCTGACATAGTCAGACTTTAATCTGGAACGTTCTGATATCGCCCTTCCTGACGACTTCCAATGACACTTTCGGGGCTCGACCTTTAAGATATAGAAGCTATCTGCGCGTGTGTATTAAAGTATATTGTAAATCGCTGGATACGAAAATTACATACACACATATACCAAAATTACATACAATTTGAAACTAACATCTGATACGAGTTTCTCGTATGTTTACAGAGATCTGGTATGTTTTTCATACCACATCTCACTTACTTTCGTATATCATTGGTATGTAGCTATACGAACTATTCTATCTGTGATTGGCTGTTTTACACTGAAATACTAGTTGTTGGTATGTTTATATACGAGACCCGATGCAAATTGGTATTCCTTTGGTATGCATTTCGTATGTGCAGCTTTAAATTACATAGCAAAAAATATATGTATTATATACCACTACTTTACCTACTTTTCGGTAATACCAGTCGTGAATGTTTTTTGTCTGATAGTGGTATTTAACTAGATTAGGTTTATCGTGAATTTTACGCTCCACGAGAATGGTCACTGCTTCTTGTCTACTAATATTAACAGAACGTGTAGTAAGCCCTTCACTCTGAATCAAGTTGATAAGCATCAATTTATGCATAAGACAGTTGTAATATAGTAGTGGTGTTGAGTTATATAACTCAAACACAACTATTTTTGCGTTCATGAATTATAATGTGTTTTTTATTTCGGATTGATAATATGCATAATTTCAAAATTACATAATGCATAATTGTTGATGGTTGAATACTTATTGATTATTCATGAAATGCCTTAGACTTACGTGTCTTAAAATCGAATTCAGTATTGGAAGTATGACTCTTGAATGTCATTATCTCACTACTTACAGGACAGTAGTTACATTAGTGTGATCTTTATTGACAAAAGGCCTTAAATCAACATACTTTGGACATGATTTATGCTTTCTTTTAAACATTGTGCTGGTATGGCCTTCTAGTGTTTATGTATGTCATTTTTTTTTTTTTTTACCACATTTGAAATAAACATATGAAAAGCATACAACTATATGCCAAGAGAATACAGAAATACACCAAAAAATATTTTGGTATGCATCCTTCGTATGTGATTGGTATTGAGCGATTTACAGAGTAGTCACATTGAACGGGAAGAGAGACTTAAGTTCTGTGTTATTTGAAAAATGAAAGAAAGTAGTTTTCGTGAAACTTTTCGGGTCTTCAGAGGATGAAGAATGTGTAAACAGGTCGAACAAGTGAAGAATCTCAAAATTTTCTCCACGCTCAAATTTCCAAGAGAAACGAAATGATTAGACTTTTTTTCTTGACTATTGGGTTTTTATTGAAACGATTCAACTCTTCTAATTTCAATCCAAAAACATAAGAAGTTTCCTTGAACATAACGTGAACTTCTGAAAAACTTAAACTGTTTGCTAAGGAATGGCCTCGTTTCTATTTCGCTACAATTGTCTTCCTGTCCTTGTTTATTTGCTCAATTCATTCTATTCCATGGAAGAAATGTTCTTGGGCAATAATTTCTTCAATTTCAAAGTTCAGTTTCTCTGCAATCCTATATCGGAAGAGTATGCATTTTTATAATTTCCTATCAAATGTTTGTACCATATTTGCAAAGAACATCAAATTCATGCTGACGATAGTGTCTATAACGCTTCACATTGACCCCCCAAAATATTGAGACATATGACATAGTGTTTACAAGAGTGGCGAGCATATTAATCGGAACACCTGCATTTTTAAACTTTTTTTGAACAAATTTTATTCTTATGTCTCGAATGTTTATAATTAGGTGCTGTACAGAATTGTACTTTGATATACTTGTATCTGATTGTATTTTTTCATCTCAGATTTCACTTTAATGCCTGTTATAGTAATCTTTATAAATTCAATAAACAAAGGAATAAATCATATTTTTATGCGAGCAAATTTAATCGGAACACTATGTAAATCAATTTTATGCTGCTGATTATTTGCCAGCGGATCTATAATGAAAAAAAAACGAATCATGTGTGAGAAGTGCTTTGATTTTTCGGAAACAACAGTTGAACTAAACTACAAATATGCGTTGATTTAACCGATAGTCTATACGTTATTCTGACCCAGCTCAATCACCGTCCAACGAGTAAGGACAAACATCAAATTCACACCCAATTTCTTACATGGAGCGATTTTCTTAGCTGCTGATTTAATCACTCTGCCATTCACCAGACAGTCTATGATCGACCTGAAAAAAAAAATAATGATGCATGTCAAGCTCTGTGGCTTATGGCTTACTTACGTGAGCGATGTGAATTTGTGGAAGTTTGCTGAGTAAATCTCTGAATTGAGCGAGCCAGGTCAAGCCTCCACTTGTCCATTCGGTTTTCTGATATTGCGTTAATGCTGCAAACTGATACGACTTTGCCTGTTAAAATTCAATTAAGTTAGGCGACACTCTTCTAGGTCTGCAACGAACTTTAAAGTGATATGCCCTTTGTGCCTGATTTGTGTTTTGGATGGAAATTACAACATTGGAGGAATCGGACGAAAAGGTGTTAACTCTCTACTCTGGAGCTGCATTCGTCAATTGCGAGAAATATCACGTCTCGTACCGAAATATACCGCTAACAAGTGTGCATCGAATTATTCATTCATGTCAAGGTCGGACATGCGGACATTAACAACACTTCGAAAAAAGGTAAGATTGTGGCAGAAAGAAAGAAATCGTTCAAATTCAGTTTGACAGAATGCTGTTTGAGAAGAAGTCAAAGAAATCCCAGATTAATGCCGTCGGACTTAAAAGGGGATACTAATACCGGTCTCTCTGTCCATACATTCGGACGCCGTTGCGACTCCTGGAGGGCGGTAGGAGGGCAGTGTTTTAAAGCGGTCTAAGAAAAATACCTCCTTACTCAAGAAGATGAAGGAAAAAAAAAAAAAAAAAATAAAAAAAACGGTACAAATTCAATGGGCCGAAAGAAACGCGGAAAAAAAGCTGGACATTAGAGATTGGAGTAAGGTGGTAGGTTGATCATAAACAAATGCCGAAGGAAATATATAAATAGGCCTAATTAATCCTTAACTTAATCCGATTAGTCCTATTTACTAAGCAACGATATTCTATATAATAAATTAATCTAACCAAAATACAATTTATTTTCAGGTTACCTTCAGCGACGAATCGTCCTTCGAAGTGCAATTAGCGCAACCGAGACATTGTTCGCCGTGGATCCGAAGCCGATCGGAGATGCCCACAGAAAAGTCATGATCTGGGGATGCATGAGCTTCACGTGGGTTTCGGGATAGATCCATTTATTGGTCGAAGGGTCAATGGACTTCACGTCATGTTATATCGGCCTACAGTGATCAGAAAACCGGCCTTATTACCCCAGGCAACGGGAAGTGTGTATCAAGGAAACTTGTGGATATTTATGCAATGGACAACGCCCCCTGTCACACTTTCAAGGAGTTGGACGAAGGCAGTTGTGGAGAGTGTTCGATGAATAAATTCAATAGATGTAATGGGCCACTGGCCCTTCAAATAACAGCCCTGACATGAATCCAAATCGAGACAGTTTGGGGTTTATGGAAAACAGAGAAATCTCCCAAGAAACATCAACGTTCACAGACAGTCATTGATTAATAACGATACTGGAGATCTGCGTTCGAGATTCAGTAAAATTCATGGCCAATTGAATAGAAATAAGAATGTGTAGAAAAACTGATTGAGAGCATGCCTAAACGTATCACAAAACATTTATTTGATTAGTGTGAAAGGGAGCGTCTACACTAAGTTCTGATGCGAACTTTTTTTAGATGTTAAAAGAAGACAATACTGTATTCGTATAATTGAAAAAGATTGCTTATTTTGTAAAATTTTGGGTGCAGGTATAATAGAATATTGATAGCTTTTCCTACATTTGTTTTCAGTGTTCCGATTATTTTGCTCGCAACAATATATGGGGTATTCCTTTGTTTATATTTATAGAGATACACAAAAATGCATTTAAGTGAAATCTGAGATGAAAAAATATAATTAGATACAAGTATTTCAAAGTACAATTCTGTACAGCACCTAATTATAAACATTCGAGACATTAGAATAAAATTTGTTCAAAAAAGTTAAAAAAATGTAGGTGTTCCGATTAATATGCTCGCCACTGTATATAAATTACAATTAGATCGAAATTCATTATTTCTTATCAATATAACTGTGACCGCTGATCGATGCGGTCTATTGGTGTCACAAAAAGTTGCTAAAGTGAACATTTGAGAGGCCATTCTACTCAAACAGACATTTCTATGCATGAACAGGCAAGCTCGTAATCAAGAACATTTCAAGGCTTTGGGATCATCTAAAAGTCTTCAATCAGCATATTCAGCTCGCTATTACACAGATTGTCAATGCGAATTAAACGGAATGGAAAGTTACCGTTATCTACTCTAGATTATGGCTCCAACGCAGAACAAAGTTCCACCCCGAAGCAAAAGTATATTGGGCACTTTTCAATTTCTTGCATTTCCAACCGCAGTATGATGTCATCGAATCCTGAGCTGGGCAGTGTTTCGATGACCATGACTTCATCTGACGTAGGGTTATATTCAATTTTGAAGTTCTTACTATCTTTGACTTTTTTCTGTCTGATATACATGCAGAAAACAATTATAAAATCTTCCTCTGACGATAGATAGATTTGGTTGTTTCTGAACTGAAGGAAAGTGTGTTTTTGGAAGTCATTATATCATTGCCCCAGCATTTCAGTTGTATATTTTATACAAAAATCTATGTCCAGCAATTAAACTCAAGAGTGACAGGAGCTTCGGGATTTTATATTTCTCTGAAATTTTTATGACTGAATACATTAACCTTTTGAATTTTATATTTCTATGTCTTCTAGCTGTTTTTCTCCTTTTCGTATCCCTGACGCAGGCTGTGAAGCCGAATATCGGAAATTAAATAGCAAAATTGCAGCTTCTGGCTTTTAATTAATTATTACGATAATCATTTTGGTAATAATGCTGCTGCCAAATAATTTTGATATTTTACATTTCAGTTGTGTACAGCTACCATCCTCAGGAAAATATTGCAACCGTATCCTGATACGTAATTCTAACATAAAGCTTACGGAAAGAGTTCAAAATCACTTATGAAATCATTGAAAGGAAAATGCAAAGAAATCTTGTAAAAACAAGTTATAGTCTGGTCAATCTTAGCGATTCAATCTCGGCCTCATAGCTTTGATGAAGATAACTTCAATCAATTTCCTGAAGAACTCTTTGATTATGGCAATGTTCTGTTGTCAGTGTGTTTGAATCTACAGCCCAACCAATTTGAGAAATGCTGTGTGTGTTGATCTTTGACATGAGGGTCTTTGCCGTGGTATCCCAGGCATTCAGCATCATTAACAGGTGTCTGAGCGAACACTTGAAGGAGATCCCTCAATTCTGATTTTGGTCTTGAAGAGATGCATGATACTTCTCCTTGTTGATGATATACGCGTGATTTTAAATATTGATTTCAGCCATTTCTTTTGACAGTATTCCTATATTTATTACATTCAGCTTCAAGCGTTTTCTCCACAGCCTTTTCTCCTCAGCATCCCATTGTCCTCAAAAATGAAAGGCTGAGTGAAGTCGTTTCATTGATTCCACTATCTTTTTCTTCAAATTTCTAATTACTTACAGCGAATGCATAGTTTTTTGATTCAATTATTTGGAATAGGTGTTTGCTTACCAAGGTCTGTTTTATGTTTTCAAGTTACTTCACGAAAGAGTGGAACTTCGTTGAATTTATTAGCTATTCGAAGTCATAAACCAGCATGTTCAGATCGCTATCTTGACTTCGAAAGCCTCGGAACCAGCAAGCATGCATTGATATCGGTAATTTTCAGGGATATGGCAACAGAAGACATACAGAATTTCATCCAGTTGGGAATCTCATTCATCAATCAGACGTATTCAGTTACTTTTTTCCGCTTTTCTTCCTATTTGCAATTCTTCGTGGAGTGGGCGTAGAGGACAACTTTGAACCTTTGATATAACTACTCCCCCATACTGTAGGCTTGGACGGTGGTGACACAGTCAGACTTTATCTGGAGTGATGTGATCTTTTATCCCAGATGCTCTTCCTAACTACATCCTATGATACATTCGTGGCTCGACCTCTGGACCAGCAGATCGCAAGGCCAAGCACTGAACCACTGTGCCACGGAGACCAGTTAATTGGAAATCAAATTCAGATTCGATCAATTCGAAACTGGTGTGGAATTTGATGGTCGCATCTCAGCATTTCATCTACATGTAGTAGTTGGTAGCTAGAGCTTGGCACAATACTGTTTTACCATAGACTAGCGGGCTATCTTTTTATTTTGAAACCTCTTACAAACTCATAACCCCTCAGCCTGCAGCTAGGCGTCAAATATCAATATACCCCGCCAGACAGCGTCATATGTTAAAAGGCTGCTATTAGTTCATTGTTAAAGATCTGTCAATGAATTTACATAGAAAATGTTTAACTTTCAATTAGTCAATATTGACTACAGCAGTCATATTCAACAATGTACTTTCTCAGAAGACCCGCTGAGTGATTGTCTCCAATTATACCAATTAAGAATGATAATACTGAAAACAACCCTCAAATGCCCTTTTTCCACGAATGAGAAGTGCATTGCATTAACTAATCTTGCTTCGTTTCTGAAACGATCTTCGAAATTGAATCAAAGCTCACCACGTTATTCGGCCGGCCTTTGAAAACTCATTCGCATTTAATGAAGTGAGGCATCCCTTCTTTACAAAGCCGATTTAAGGAGGCCATTATCGAGCTTTCACAGGCTTCGTTTCCTCTGTTCTATGATGCTTATCTCGTAGGATTTGGCAATTATTAATTTATTGTATATCTTAGCACAACTGCAAAATGTCATTCGCATATTCGACATTTTAAGGCAATCCTGGTAAATTTTGTATCACGGAGAGAATTTCACTTCGAAAATTATCATTTCGGATCATTAGAATTTTGATAAAATATCAATCGATGGCCTTCAACAGCAGCTACATCGTTATATTTTAATTTATAGCGTTTTTCTGCATTCAAATACTTCATCAATGATTGTTAATTTGTAGATTGTCCTCATAAGTCGCTAGTCACTGTTGATATTGGATAATTCAAATGTTCATGCCGCTGTAGAAATTTAAGGTAGCAAAGGAAAGCAGTGCTTGTAGTAGGTCCGTCTCCCAGGTTTCTCCTCTATTCCAGGTTTTCAAATTCATGCAGATTGGATAAATTCGTTAATAACAGGAGGTATTAACCCTCTGAGACCTGAGGGGGGGGGGTCCAGTGGACCCCTTTAACATATTCTTAGTTTACCAGCTAAAATCGATATCAAAACATTAGGAAAGTTGATTTTAAGTTAAACAATGATGTTTGCGTGTAGCAGGTCGGCATAACGAATCCCTTGAGTGACTTTCAGCCTTCTCAGTAAACACGTGCGAAAATATGGTGTTTTTGTAAGTCAACCACATTTAGTACAGCATCATTTGTACTAGGAGGCTTTACGATATTTTGTGTCACCATAAAGCCTCAGATAGTTGATTTTGATGAAATTGATTTAATTCATGCAGCTAATCCTTTCCATTTGTACATTCCTTCAAATTTATCCAAAGCTATCAGAAATAAACCTAAAATGAATCAAAATTGCTGTACTTCTAGAACCAAAAACAGCTGTGGAGATCTCAAACTTATCATTACTGCTGTGAAAAGTTTGTCATCAATCAGTTTTTGGTGCTCAACTATGAATATAATGATAGCTTTCATTTCGGACATCGATTTATGTCGAGTTGTTCATATAGGCCAACCCACAGAATTAGATTCATCTGCGCGCGCTTCGGTTTCCTAGAAAGGAAGAGTTATATGTAACCTTAAAATCGAAATGGCACAGAATTAGACAACTTGCTCCTTCTCGAATGGATAATTCGTGCATCGCTTGCTATTGGAAATGGCAAACAATAAGCTGTCAGCAGAGGACAGTAGAGCCAGTGAGAGATGCGTGCGTGCTGTGATATCACGTCGCACACACCAAAACACACATCGATGCGTGGCTTCGATTCAATGTATGTACTATACAGTGAGCAATGCCGAGGAGAGGATGTGAAATCATCAAGTGAACTAATTTTCGTACGCCTGCTACTTTCTTTAATAATGATCGGAAGGGTCAACATTATGGAGAAAACTTGTGCGCAATGATCTGAATTCTTCGAATCTGAAGGAATTTTGGCAATCGAAGCACTTTGCTGGAACTCACATTAATCCGCAAGCGACGCACGACTTTTTTCCTATCTCTGTAAGGTATTAGGAATTCCTTCTTGCCCACTTAATAGGTTCCTCTATGTGCCGTCAGTTTCGTATTAATCACACTTCTAGCAAACCGAAGCAGATAAACAAAATATTTAATTCTGTGGGCCAACCAGTCACGCGAGATCATGTGCGAAAGCAAAATATTCACATTTTGCGATCTTCCAACACATTGCACATCTACGAGCATGATGCAAACAATGAATAAATGACTTTCACTCTTTATACACCATCGTGGACATGTTCGAAATCATTTTTCATGTAATTACAAAAATTTTGTGATGGAATTTCTACACCCTGACCAGTGGACCCCCTTGGCCTATCTGGCATACTTCTACTGATTCAATTGAAATGAAATAACACATGCAGATTCACTGTCAGAAATGATGATTTTGTATGGGCTTGAGTGGTTGATATATCGTCAGCGTAAAAAATGAAATAGAAAAATGTGGCTCCGGGGTCCACTGGACCCCCCCCCCTCAGGTCTTTGAGGGTTAACCATGCATCAGTACTCAATAAAGGCTGTTTATGAAGACACAATGCACATATAAGAGTAATAACTAAATATTGAATTTCAACCTCAGGTGAGTAGTGAGAGCATATCTGAATAACAGCCACAATCCTACTTCAACATTCCTCAACAACAACACAACACCCTGTTTCATGTGCCTGGAGTGAATTTGAGAAACGCAATAAGTTTATCATGTTGATTTATCCATATTTGTAATATAGTGGAGAGTGGGGCACATTCTCCGAAACAATAGATAGTGGAAACTTTATGCTTTAAGGTATTGCTCATTGTAACAAATAAACATGATTCTTCTGATATTTTCAATAGTTTATGTTCTCCATCATTATTGTCTCAGAATATCTCGAAATTTCAATGAAAAAGTCAATTTTCAGAAAATCAGAACCTTTGTTTTAATACAACCAAAAAATTGCGTAAATTTACGTTAGACAGCATTTTTCTCAAGTATTCTTCATTAATTTCATTAGTCTCGTAGTTAAAAGCTATTTGAGTACAGTCTTATTTGAGCACGTTTTTGAAAAGTCAACAGCGTGGGGCAGATTGAACCACCTAAGATGGGGCACTTTGAACATGGTTCATAGTGCCTCACTTCGATGCTCAATTTTTCTTTCATTGAGTGAGTGAACGGTCCAAGCACCAAGCGCACCAAGGCAGCAAGTCAGCAGTGTTTAAAATACCCGTCGAAATGTCACTAACATACCAATAGCAAGTTTCTTGGAACATTTTCGCTTTGAGTCCTCAAACAGACCTCCTCTTTCAGGTGTTTGGTGGACGCAGATGGTCAGTTTCCAACACCGGATCTTCCCTCTCGTTCGGATGGTCCTGTACATGACGCCTAGTCCTCGGAAGAAATTGCCGCCTATCGCAGCCAGTCATTCCAACTTGTTGAAGGAATGTGACAAATCATCACCAGATCGAGCTGGCCGGGTTCCTGAGACAGAACACAAGCGGACAAGCTGCGGATCAGCGCATGGATCTTTCTCCCGCCCCTCGGCGTCATTCGCTTCCGCTGTGCACGCTCTACGACGTCGACAATGCAGTGAGATTCACGACCAGTTCGACGGTAATACCCGCCGAAGACATCACTCAAGTCGATCAGCTGATTTCCGGGACTTCTACGATCTATTCCGAGCATAACCTGGTGCGAAGTCGGAAGGACATCAAAGATCTGTTTCGACAGATTGGCCACTCCCTTCCACCAGAACTAAATGCATCAACTGCCTGATGGAAAGGAGGCAAGCCTAGACATCGACTTTCAGCCTACTGAAGATTCTGCTTTGGGTAAGTGATCTTGTACATCATTATAGGAATCATAGCTATCTTTCAATTTATGCCCAACGACAGATAGCCATATTTTTTTATTCATGCCTGAACTATCATGGATTATAAATCTGTTTTCATCTATCTCACAGAAATGCTTCATCTTTAATCAAGGAAAAGACATTAAAGCCCAGTAATTTTTTTTTTACTATTAAACATTTAACTTTATTGAAATCAAGAAGGTATAAAATTACAGTGAGATACAAAAGAGAGATAAAAAATCACAAGTTGAAAACTTCATCCAGCCCTGCAGTCTTCGACAATGTGCCAAGGATGGATATGGCATTTCCCCTCTGAACGCTGATGCTCAGTCTCTGGAAGAGGAAGGTTGTTGATCGCTCTTCCCCGATCTTCTCCTCTATACGAGCGCCGATTTGTCTCGCAAATTTGATTGCAGATTGACCCCATGCTCCCATCGTTGCTATGCAGAAGGGGATGACATTATAAGTAGATGTTAAGTCTGCATATGTAGACAACTTTCGGTCTTCTGCTTCAGATGCAGTTTTGCCTGCAATATGCGACGATGAAGCGATATAGCTCGGTGACATGGTATCTCGGCAAGTGAAGTCCCAGACGGCTGATCGTCCGCCTTTCCATGGTATATCATGGTAGAGAAGTCATCGGGACGCTTACCATCTGGCCTGGAAATTCTGGAGGTTCAAGATGAGGAACTTCTCTTGGATACAATGGCACCGTCGAATAAGGTCATTGGCCTCTTGGTGGCGTGCATTTCTTCTCGGCGTTCTTGCTTACATCGGAGGCCACGTAATCCACACTGATCCACAGTTTCTCCACAGACGCAGACATGGTTGTTGACAAAGAGGGAGACCTAAACGTAATGCAATGCGATCCGCAATTGGTGCTGTGTTATTCAAACTTCTAACCCGTACAGTGATGGTATTGGGCATGCGTTCAACCATGCTCCTGCATATTTGGAAGAGACGGCAAGAATCCGTGCTTTCGATGCGGCTGATACTATCGAACCCGCCAACTGATCGAATGCTGACTTTAGAATCGGCTTGCTTGGATTGAGTGGGAGCTCGGCATTTGTGATTATACGGCCCAGTTAATGTATACATTGTGCAATAGACAGTATATGCCTTGTGGGGTCTTATACATAGCACTCACAGAGATCTAGGCACAGTTGATATCTACTGGACACGTCGCGAAATGTTAAACGGTAAAAATTGACTAACTTGATAAAGGAGGAAATTCATTAAAAATACAGCCTTTATAACCTCAGTATGATATTATTTATACCATACTCCACACTCGCTATTTTGTACTTATTATGCT
>CAJQUW010000482.1:0-27500 GCA_907163375.1 Prostheceraeus crozeri | reverse complement strand
TTTCCAGATTAAAGATGATTTTTTTGTTTAATGAAATGAGAAATTAATTTTCTCAAAACGACTCAGGAGCGACGGATCGGATGAACGATTTGCGTCTTCAAGTTTTAAAAGATGAAAAACGTCGCAATAATCAATAATGAATAATTATTTAGTCTCTACGGTTTCCATTGGCAACACGATCCCAGAGATTGACCTATCTTCATCAGAAAGAAATACAAAGACGACATTTAGTCCCTACAATTTTAAACGACAAACAGTTTTAAAAAATTCCATTACACGCATGCATAGACTACCAAGATATTCTAAGATATATTCCAAGATATTCTATATCATAAAAATAGAAATCACAAAAGCCATAGGGAAGTAAGAGATTTAGGTTCATAGATCCGCTGACCTCAGTAGCACATGGTTGCATATCAGGCATGAGGCCAGTCAGTTCATCCACCTTGCGTCGATCATTTCTTTTATTTCTTTCAGCTTTTGTCACCCTTAAATCTTCTTCCAGGTGTTGATGTTCTATACAATGATGAGAAACCACTCTTTCTTCATCTCCATGTCGTCTTTTTATATTTCTCCTGATGAAGATTGGTCAATCTCTGGCATCTTGTTACCAATTGAAACCGGTAGAGACTAAATAATCATTTCAATTTTTGATTTTTGTGACGTTTTCATCTTTTAAAAACAGATTAAAATATGATCAATTTGTTATTATATCACAATTTATTTTTAAAAGTGTGCATCGGCAGAAAAATACGCATAAGGAAAAATGCGCAAATCGTAAAAAGAACACGCAGTGCGCTTTTCACGCAGCTGTTGGCAACAATACTTGACACTAACCTGTTTGCAAGTTCGCTTCGGCGAAGATTTTCCTCACAACTGTAGACCGTTCCGACTTTTCTATCTTATTCTCCTTCGTCTGTTGTATCTTCTTCTCACCACCTCCTTTTCTCCGTCTTCGCTTTGCAGAATTGCTGAGGACTTGATGATCAGTTGGCATCATCAATGGTTGGACAGGAGATGTAGGGATAGCAAGGGAGGTTGGGTACATGTACGGATAGGCATTAGGGACCCACGGAGTTGTACAGCCGGGAGTTGGAGGCATCAGCGGTAAGGAATAAGGCTGGAGGTATGGAGGTCCAGGATACATTGAGGCTGGAACTACATTTATGCCTTGTTGGTGGATAGCATCAGCTGCAAATAACAGAATCATTTCATTCACGGAACTTTGCGAGATTATCTGATTAAAAAGTATTTCAGCCTTATATAGGCCTACTGCTGAAACAATATGGATCTTTACAACAATTTTCTTGTGTACTAGTAAAGACATATCAAAGGTATTCAAGAAGACTATTCACTGACTATATCAAGGTTCAAGAAGACTATTCGCTGACTATATCAAGGTTCAAGAAGACTATTCGCTGACTATATCAAGGTTCAAGAAAACTTTTCACTGACTATATCAAGGTTCAATAAGACTTTCCACCGACTATGTGAAGGGTATTCAAGAAGACTATTCATTGACTATATCAAGGTTCAAGAAGACTTTCCACCGACTATATCAAGGTTCAAGAAGACTATTCATTGACTATGTGAAGGGTATTCAAGAAGACTATTCATTGACTATGTGAAGGGTATTCAAGAAGACTATTCATTGACTATATCAAGCTTCAAGAAAACTTTTCACTGACTATATCAAGACAAGGTTCAATAAGACTTTCCACCGACTATGTGAAGGGTATTCAAGAAGACTATTCATTGACTATATCAAGGTTCAAGAAGTCTATTCGCTGACTATATCAAGGTTCAAGAAGTCTATTCACTGACTATATCAAGCTTCAAGAAGACTATTCGCTGACTATATCAAGACAAGGTTCAAGAAGACTTTTCATTGACTATATCAAGGTTCAAGAAGTCTATTCATTGACTATATCAAGGGTCATTCAGGAGGACTATTCGCTGACTATATCAAGGTTCAAGAGGACTTTTCACTGACTATATCAAGGTTCAAGAAGTCTATTCATTGACTATATCAAGGGTCATTCAGGAAGACTATTCGCTGACTATATCAAGGTTCAAGAAGACTTTCCACCGACTATGTGAAGGGTATTCAAGAAGACTATTCACTGACTATATCAAGGTTCAAGAAGACTATTCGCTGACTATATCAAGACAAGGTTCAAGAAAACTTTTCACTGACTATATCAAGGTTCAAGAAGACTATTCGCTGACTATATCAAGGGTCATTCAGGAAGACTATTCGCTGACTATATCAAGGTTCAAGAAGTCTATTCGCTGACTATATCAAGGTTCAAGAAGTCTATTCACTGACTATATCAAGGTTCAAGAAGACTATTCGCTGACTATATCAAGGGTCATTCAGGAAGACTATTCGCTGACTGTATCAGGAGTATTTAAGAAGACTTTTCACTGACTGTATCGATGATATTCAAGATGATTCATTGACTATATGGAGGGGTCAACACGTGATATAGCTTGTGTGGCTGAAACGTGTCGGTTGAATTCTTGAAGTTTTGCTTGAATTTTTATTTCAATAAACGTAGCTTGTCTAGAAATTGGGAGAGAACCTTATTCTTATTTCATCACCCATCCCATCCAATCAATATCATTCCAAGCCTAAATAGAAATCATGGAGTCGACAGTAGATGCAAATGTGATGTAATTGAATCAATGCTTTACAATAATTGAAGCAATGTCTGTCGTTGATGAATTTGTACACCGCAAACACAACTATTCTCGAAATCATAATTTATTGAAAGTTAAAATAAGTCAAAGGAAAAAAGTTAACACCCGAACGTTTTCGCCGGCTCTTCTCAAGGGTGGACACCGGTTAACTGACAATAACACACTAATGCAATCGACACTGACACAGCGAAATGACAACAACTCAAAAGCACCGGATGAAGGACAGAACTAATATAGAAATCTACCAAGGCAAAGCAAGAGAGAAAATGAATTGCTTCTGGATACACAAAGCAGGTTTGTACAATTTTATCAGTAATGCCTCCAAAATGCTTAGAAGAAAAACACAGTCAGAATGAGCCAGTACAGAAAAATGACTGACTGGAGGAACAGACTTGTCAAAAAGGTTGCAGGACATAACATGCCTGGTAACAGCGCTATCTGGCAAAGACTTTGAGCGAGGACGAAAACCACAGGAGTATATCCATGCTGGTAGATGCTCAGACACTCTGGCAGACAAAGCACGTTGAGTGCGGCCCACGTAGCTGCATCCACAACCACAAGAAAACTTATACACAACACGGGCCTTACACTCGAAGGGCAACTCATCCTTCAGAGAAGGAACAGAAATAGATCTCGCAAGATCTCATAAGTGTTGCGGTGTACAAATTCATCAACGACAGACATTGCTTCAATTATTTGAAAAGTCGCTTTACAAAAACCTGAGTACTACTAATACATAGCAATTTAGGACCCAAAACAATCATACATAATTATTACTGTCAGGAGCTATGATCGGCAATGACATGATTTTATTTTTTATAATAAAATAATACCATTTTTTAATGATTTTTTGTGGTGTCCGTGGCACAGTGGTTGCGTACTTGGACTAGCGATCTCATGGTCCAGAGGTCGAACCCGGAAAGTGTCATTGGAAGTCGGCAGGAAGGGCATCCGGACTCCGTGGCACAGTGGTTGCGTACTTGGACTAGCGATCTCATGGTTCAGAGGTCGAACCCGGAAAGTGTCATTGGAAGTCGGCAGGAAGGGCATCCGGACTACAAAGCACCACAACGCTCCAAGTAAAGTCTGACTTAAGTCAGCACCGTCCAAGGCCCCAGTAGTGGTAAAAAGTGACGTAAAATCCGTAAAAAAATGAAATAGACGCCAGCCTACACCGTAAATAGATCTAGTCATGCGAATGTTTCGACTTACACTGCTACCATGCTACTTTTAATGCTCTTAGCAATGAAATTTAAATTAGATTGCATACAGCATCGATATATATCCAAATAATAGAAGACCGAAGAAAGCAGTTCAGTCATACAAAGCTTCTTGTATATCAAAAGTTAGGTGCGGCCTATGGCCCATACATTGGACATCGCAAGTTTTGAATTAAGCTTTACACACTTGAATTACAAAGTTACCTACAATATGCAGTTGGTTAGACCAACGGTATCTAAAGTGCGAAAAAAGGCTGAAAATATTTAGATTACAATCAAGACTTCAAAAACATCAAGACAGTGTTATTAACCCTCAAATTACGGCAGAAAATGCTTACACTATTTACGGTGGGGTATAATTTACCCCAAAGGTTAATTTCTGACAGAATTTGTTATGACAATGGTTGTACTCGTAAGTACTGATCTGAATTGCGCAACACATCAGGCGCGCACACACGCCATTATTTCATTGGAATCACAGTTATCAGTTTCTTCAGCCTGTCAGATAATCAATTATCTGTGAACGTGGAGTTCAAGTGAGCTCTAATTAATCTCGGTCCGACATTTATGTTATCGTCGCTTCAGTCACACCAAATCATTTGACAATGGCTTCAAGGCGGCGATATACTGCTGAAGCAGCAGCAGCGAATGTTATTGATGAGGATTATGATGATGACGTTGGCATTCAATCGGATTCAGATCTTGATGATCAAGTAATATCCGACCCAGAAAGCGGTAGTGATGATGACCTTATCGCAGACCTTGTCGAAGATATCCATCAGTCAAATCGAACTTTCATGTCACGTGCTGGAGTTGTGTGGCATAGACAACCTAGAACTGGAGCTGGCGCAGGAAGATTCCCTGCTCACAATGTCATCCATGAGCGTCAAGGTCCAACAAGACTAACTCTGCAGTCATGTGGCAATAGTCCAGCCGACGCCTTCTCAATCTTTGTGACCCATGAAATAATCCGCATTATTGTTGAGTGTACAAACATTGAAGGTAATATTCAAGTTCAGAACTGGTCACCTACAGACGCAAACGAAATTAGCTGTTTCTTTGGTCTTTTATTACTCATTGGTGTTCACAGGGGGAAAATTCAAGCATTTCTGAACTGTGGAGTAAATGTGATGGTCGACCAGTTTTCAACTCTGCTATGCCTCGTGTCCGGTTCTTTATGTTGCTGCGATGTATCCGTTTTGATGTCAGAGCAAATCGAAATACCCGTGACAAATTTGCACCAATTCGAAATATCTTTGAACGTATTGTGACCAAGTTTCGCAGTTCATTTCAAGCCGGTGCATATGTGACAGTCGATGAACAGTTAGTCACATTCCGTGGACGATGCGCGTTCAAAATGTACATACCAAACAAACCTGTGAAGTATGGGATGAAACTATGGGCCTTGGTTGATTCCCACACCTCCTTATCTCGGCCGAATCGGAGAGCGAGATGTTGGACAGAGTCGTCGTGTGGTTATGGAGCTCACGGAATTTATCTCTGGCTCACGACGTCATATTACCGCAGATAACTTCTTTACCAGTCTGGAATTGAGTAGAGTCCTATTAGGCCGTGACTTGACTTACAATGGAACGATCCGGAAAAACAAGACTGAAATTCCTGTGCAGTTTCTTCCACAACGAGCACGACCTGCACAATCTTCGCTTTTCGGTTTTACGGATGACACAGCATTGGTGTCTTACGTCCCAAAAGCTTCCAAGGCAGATATTCTGTTGTCAACACTTCATCGTCGACCCGAAATTTCCGAAATTCGACAGAAACCGGAAACTATAATCGACTACACAAGGGCGGTGTAGACACATTGGATCAATTAGTGCGGTGCTACAGTTGCAAACGGAAGACTAACCGGTGGCTCTTCGCCATGTTTTCTAACCTCCTCGATATATGTGCATATAACGCATTTGTGCTGTTAACCAGTGTTCAACCGCAGTATCATTCATCAAAACCACACAGAAGGCGCCTATCCATAATAACCTTGCCAAGTCAAATTTGAATATCAATCCGGCAGCTTCAACTTCAACCGTACGGGCGCCTGCCGTGCAGCCAGAAACTTTGTCATCAAATAGATACGTTCGATGTAATTTTTGTCCTCGGTCGAGTGATAAGAAAACACGTGACAAGTGCGCCAGTTGCAGAAAAAGTATCTGGAAAATCCATTACTTAACTTTTTTTGCAGACATTGTGCTGATGAATGACTACTCTTCAGAATGAATATTAATGATGCAATAAATGAATCCTGGAATAAGTTAAAGCCTTTTTCTTTATTGGGGTAAAATATACCCCACCGGAAGTAACGTAACTGTTTTCATTTTGTCATTTTAATTAATAACTAAAGAAAATTCAACAATTTTTGATGTATCATTCTATGGGTTATGATAAGGGTGTAAAAGTTGTGTAAGGATTTTGTGATATTAATTTTTGTTTTGAGTTGGCACAATAATCCTTAAGTGCTTGGGGGTAAAATATACCCCACCGTAATTTGAGGGTGTGACAATAATTGAGTTGTGTGGCAATTTGTGTGATAGACAGACTGACAGACAATAGCCTGTTGCTTTTCGCTACATGAATCAACCAGTGGGGAAGGACAAGGGTAGAACAAACGAAAGAGACTAAATTTGCTTCAATACAAAATGCGAAGAATCTATGATCAGAAAATATAATTGAAACAAAAATGTTTTGATAACATCATTTTATCACTTTTCAAAAATAAAATGATATCATTTTAACATTGCCAATCTTTGATCGGGAGTGAGAAAGAGGCTAAATTAGACTAGGCACCGTGTCCTGGTAATGACCAACCCTTGCAAACATTGATAAGTCGATTTTAGTGCGATCACTCAAAATTTGGCTGAACTTGAACATTTGTGAGTTTTAAAATCTTGACTTTATACTTAAATTTTTCAGATGAGAGGTTCTTAGGCCAAATCATTATTTGATAATAATAACAAAAATCTTTAGTTTTCACAAGCTTAGTTCTCATAAATATGTTGTCTTCATCATGATTTTCCTTTCTTCCTTTCAATTTGCTCTGTTAGTCCTGCTGTTTTGCAGAGGTGGGCGCTGCTACTTGTTGCTACAATTTGCAATTATGCCATCGAAATTCTATTACTACTTTTATTTCTCTTAATTCGATAGGGCGATAGTCTTAGCTCGATAGTTGTGGTCTCCGTGGCACAGTGGCTAAGTGCTTCGCCTAGCGATCTTTCTGTCCAGAGGCCGGTGTCACTTCCGGAGGTCGGTGTCACTTCCGGAGGTCGGTGTCAGTGAAAGTCGTCAAGAAGGGCGTCCGAAATAAAAGATCACAACGCTCTACATTAAAGTCTGACTATGTCAGCAATCAGCATCGTCGAAACCCTCAGTATGGGGGAGTAGTGACGGTAAACCATCACAGATAGTATAATCATCCTACTGCTAACTTAAAATGATGTTTCCTATACTGCATTTCTCCCCGACATGTTCGACAGTTTGTATGCCTGAAAGCTGTTTGTATATAGTAGCCATAGAAATTGATAGCAATAAAACCTCTAGAAAGGAAGTAAAGCTTCACGCAATACGCAATAGTGGCGCAAAACTCGCACGCATTTTGACTTAGATACACTTGTCAACGGCTGTATCATTGGGTTAGAATCAGTCACATGTGCAATTCTAAGCTTTTAATTGGTCATTCATGGCCCAACTTAGTTCCCTCGGATGTGCCGCGACCTTGAGTCAATTTCCATTCTAGTCAACTTCAGATAAACAACAATCTATTTCTGTGATAGTAGCTATTTACCCATTTTATGATCAACCAGCGAATTGATCTGTGGTCAAAAATAATTAGTTCCATCCCCCTTAAGCGCATAAATAGGCAACATGATTCCTTTTTTATTAAAATGTAGTACAATGTAAAATGTAGTTATTAAAAAAAGTAGCCTATGGCTACCATGGAATTTTCGTCCTAAAATCGATCCAGTTAAAGAAAACCTTTCTATTCAATAAGATGAATGAAATTATTTTGATGAAATTTCCCAAAGGTTTTCATTCAAAATTTCCCAGGGTTCATTGGTAGATTGCTGTATTGTTGGATTTAACAGCAGATTTGAGGGATGATGCACTCGTATACATGAAATCGATTTGTCAAACACTCCTTGATCTTGACAGAAATTGATCGTTGTTAAGAATGATAATGTGCACTCCGAAGCATACAATCTCTCATCGCTTTCGTAACAGTATCAAACTGTATCTAATATATTGGTCAGATATGTACAACTTTGGTGGTCTCCGTGGCACAGTGGTTAAGTGCTTGGCCTAGCAATCTTTCGGTCCGGAGGTCGAGCCCCGAAAGTGTCATTGGAAAACGTCAGGAAGGGCATCCGGACTAAAAGATCACAACGGTCAAGATTAAAGTCTGACTAAGTCAGCACCGTCCAAGCCCCAGTATGGGGGTAGTGACGCTAAACTATCACACTCATCCGTACAACTTGATTTGTAGCTCAAGCACCATTGCAGATACTGTGTCTCTATTACTCAATTTCATTGTCTAATGTAAGGAGATCACTTCATCATCTTGAGGTGTCATTGACTTATCATGGAAACAGGGAAAGCCAAAGTGTGACTAAACGCCGTTCAATTGAACTAGTTCACGATTTTCGCAAACTTGAACTGAACGGCGTTCACATATCTTGAATGCTCCCGTTCATTTCTGACAATAAACGTTCACACATGATTATCTGAAATTGCCTAGTTAGAATGCTTTACCCTAAGGTATTTTTATCCATACTGTCGGACGCCTGACGCTCATAATGACACGCATGCACAATACAGAATTCTTGGAAATCTTGGATGGTGACGTTGGTTTCTGATAAAGTAACTTGGAACATCCAGACGAATGCAGCAGGAAGACCAAAGCATAAGACCAACTTCAGTAATAATTCTTATGTCTAAAGCAGCGACAATTTAATCTAATTTTATGACAAAGAACTGTACGCCTGCTTTAGGATTGATCCTTGCAAATTGTAGTATTACAGATAGATTTGCACAAGTATACCTCCATGCAATTGCCATTAAAGAGGAAAAGTATCGGTGCTGTTAAGCCATGTAAGCTAATGACCCGGGAACTCTCCAAATTGCAGTGATATTCTAGTTCGTATTATCTTGCATTGAAATCTTAAGACATGTAAAAGAAGCGATGACTCAATTATTTAGATAGATAACTACGTAGTAAAAGAAAATTTCAAATTACTTTTGAAATGAACGGAAAGGGAAAGGTGAACGTGAAGTGAACGAGATGGACTAATTACTGAACTTGCGTTGAAGGTCGTTCGCGATTCTTAAAATGAATGTGAATTGAGCGCCGTCCAAAATTTTCGTAAACACAGGGAAAATGCCTCACACAACGTATTACATTATAGTATACAATTCCAATCCAATTTACTTAGCTGATTTAATTCAAGTTTGAAAAACACGAAACTTGTTTACTCATTACAATGATTTCAGTCAAGCTACTTTGATTGCAATGGACCTAAACTAACACTGTCATAGACCTACACACAACAACTTAACACTTAACAACTTTTCAATCAAAACTTTGACACTTCTGTTGCGGATGTTTTGGAATACTTAGCCAATTGGCGAAGGCTCAACGACCAAAAAACCCTGTATACACGCCAATTTGCGAAAGCCGGAAATACACACAGTGCAATACATTGTTTCAGGATAATTTTAATTAGTGTCGGCATTTTTCATGAAAAATATTTTTAAATTTTATCATGCCGAAATGTTTCAGAAAAAATGAAAAATAAATGAAAAATTTGAAAAAATGAAAATTTTTGAAACTTAAATTTATTTCAGCAAAATTCCAACAGTCATCCGTATGAAAATCGACCTCATCAGATGGACACATTCCCTCCAATGTCACTTCCTCCTCTTCACGATCTAGCCCCAACCCAAAGCCTGTTTTCCTCCCTTTAGGTCCATGGGAGAATAGAGGAGGGGCGTTATTCAATTTCTCTATTAATGAAAAGTAGATGGAATGGGCGTGTAACGGTCTATGTTAAACCCCTGATATCTAACTGCACTACTTCATAGCATAAAGCTATGCGGTAATGTTCAACGTGCTTTGTATGAATGTTGCCAAGATTAATGTTAATTACAAATTCAAACTTTGCGAAGTATCAACTATATGCTGACGCACAAATAGAGTATCTGAAAATACTTATCTTCACGTTTTACAGGCGCATCAAAGCATGGGTGACGCACTCATCGACCAGGTACACTATGACATGAAAAAACATTACTTCAGCGAGAGAAAAATGTAATTTTTACACATCAGCGCTCTTAACTTTTGAATCAATTTTGACCGAATTGACTTCATATTTGAAATACTGACGATTCAATGCGTGAGGATATATTCATCTATCCATGCTACCCAGAATTTCTCCATAAGTAATAAGTTACTCAGCATGAGAAAATTAGTAACCTGACAAAAATCAAAGAATTTTAGTCAATTTTTATCGTCTTACTAATTCGTCGAACGATTGAGATTTATTTTAATATTTTTCAATGAAAAAATGATATTGAAAAATTTCACATTTTTCATCGTGCCAGCACTATTTTGAATAGTGAATTTTCCTTATACAGTGTGAGAAGTGGTCATATCGAAAATATTTTTGAAAAACTTACTTTGCCACATCCATGCTTCGGGTATAACTCCTTCATTTGAGCCAGGTAGTTCGAAGTTGGTTTGCGTATATTCCACGCCATCTTCTTGAGCAACACTGTAAGACGCATATCACATGTGCAGCAAAGAAGTTTGGTCAAAATCTAAAGTATCAGGGAGGCCTCACGTAAATGATGATATTTCAGAATAATTCAGTCTTTCCAATTAGGGTGTACAGATAAATCGGCCGATTATGGTTACGCATTAGGGTGATAATCGGTAATCGGCCGATTATTTGCCGATAAGTTAACATTTGGATATTTTGTTAATTTACATAAAGAAATCAGTCATTGATCGAAATACAAGGCTTCAATTTATTAGAAAAACTGGTACCTCTATTCTCCCCTCCCCCACCACATTTTTCAAGTTAACCAAAATCATTAAATTTCGCCAAAGTTAGTCACATTGGGTTTAGAGCTGACTTGATCTGTCACTGTGTGACACTACAACAGTGCTGACAAGTCTTACTTGAACCCTGGGATAAAGGATTGGTCCCTTGGATACTCAGTTAGAATACAAGGTATAGCTCTGATCATGAACTTTGTGTGATTGTTGTCTACAGACAAATGACGAGCAGTTTTCTAATTCTGAGGCTGTAAATCTTCTACAAGTCAGATAAGAGGAGTTTTACACACTCAACGCTATGCCACGTCAGTGAGAACAGGTAGGGCCAAGAGAAGATCGTTGACGATGCAACACTTCCGGGTGTCAACAACAGAAACGTGGGGGGGTAGGAAAGAAGTACCGAAAAACTTAATTCTACATGTAGGCTTACACTGTATATGCATACTGAACTACTGATCAAAAATTCAAGCGACTCTTTAATATTGCGATGATTGAAAGCAGCTTAATTCTTCCAAGGAGTCAATTTTTCATGGAGTTCATGAATTCCGGCAGAATGAGTTCCAGCTTGTTTGCCCATGTTGTGATGCACAAATAGCATTTTTTTCGCCGCGCACAGGTAGAAGCGCTGATGGCTGCTTTTCATACAACTCTCGAAAATCCTTGGAAATGCTGAGCCATGTCACGATCTCGCCTCTGATTGGATGAGAGATGCAACCACTTGTTTTGCACGTGACGAATGGCTGTTGTAGCCATGCGATGGAGTGTTCACTTCACAACTTGGGTACCTGCTTTCGAATCCCAGCACGTAACATCAGCCTAATTGTGGGCCATCCCGGGAATTCCCACAGGAGCTTCATAAAAACTTTCTGTGATGTGGAAAAACTGTGGGAATGAAAACGCGTGTCCCATGGCAACTCTGGAGAGCGGTGGTCCCTCCTCAGATAGACAGACTCGAACCCTGGACTTCTGCACTACACCGAGCCGAGGCACTTAACCAACTGACCCATCCTACCATCGATTGCATGCATTGAACAACGTAGTCACTTGTCAAAGGTTTGGCAATGCAATTTGCAACCCAACATTGCAGGAAACATCAGGTGAGTAACGGAGTCATGTGATTTTAACGCGCCCAATCAACCGCGAAATTCAACGTTTACCATGGTCAAATATTCTCAATTTTTTAAAGTTTTTCGAGTTCATTGTTATCCAAATGAACATTCACAAGTATTTCGGGTTGCTCTCGATTTACGACGAAATTCTCGCCTTCATATTTTTGAGCTTTTTTGAAATTCTAGAATGTTTAAACTAAACCTTCTTGAATTTAATGATGCAGTGAATCGTCCATTATTGCATGTGATTTCAATAATATCGCGCACCCACAGAATTTGATTGTTTAACTGTTTCAGTTTACTAGATGTGAAGACTAATTCAAAACGATGGCACATACATGAACTTGGTAAGTGGGCAAAGAGGAATTTCTGATACCTTACACAGGTAGGAAAAGCAGTCGTGCGTCGCATGCGGATTGCTGTGAAATCCTCCAAAAGCCTTCGATTGCCACGATTCCTTCAGATTCGAAGAATTCAGATCATTGCGCATAAGTCTTCTCGCTAATGTTGGTCCCTCAGATTCTTTGTTCAGAAGTTGGCAGAAGTGAGAAATTTAGTTCCATCTCTTCGTAGGATTCATCAATGAATGGTTCTGTGACAGCGAAGTGTGACCGAACAAAGAACTCGATGTGTATGACACGCACGCCAGCGACTGCTGTCTGAAGCTCACTGCTTATTCAGTGACGACTTATTGTTTGACCTCAGATCGTGTGTGGTGTGTGCCATTTCATTATCGCATGAGATCTGACTCTGCCCTTCTAGGAAACGATGACTAGGAGAAACGAGCAGTCTAATTCTGTGAGCGCACGACTCTCATGTCACAAATATTTAATTGTGAATTATAATTATGAAGCACTTGTGATCTATATAATTGTTTCTACTGATTCTAAAAAGAGTCCTTAATTCCCAACTATCAGGAAAAGAACAGTTCTACAACTGACACAACACGAAGTTCAATAGTTCAACACGAAAACAATAGGTATTTCTAATAAACATAATCTAAGTTAATGATGCAGCCATGATCGTGCTACATGAAACTAAATGCATATACCATGTGTTATCCACAACTTACCTGTCATGTCCCAGCACCTCCCACTACAAAAAGATTCGTCTGAAAGACGTCGGAACGAGGTATGGTAGTCGGAAAAAGGTCGGGAAATTTTTCTGCTTTCTATTTGCTTGGTGACTTTATTCCTGCCAGTTGATCAAAACGTTTTGAATCAATTATTTCTATTTGTTGAAATACAGTAGTTTTTGTGAAGTCAGATTCTGATCGGTACCAGACCTTTTCCCGACGAGATGTCGGACGGACGTCGGATGGAAGTCGCAGAAACTGGAGGCCATTTACTTCAACATTAAGCATCCAACGGCTATTACTGTCTGTCAACTAGACAAAGTTTTTAGAAAGTATTCCTATTCCAGCTGTGAATTGTCTTCCAAATTCCTTCTGTCTTTTAGTGAAAAAAATCAATCAATTCGCTACTCTCGTATGAATGTATTGCCACATATTTATAGGGCAATATGAATGGACGCTATAAGCCAATTGATGCACTCACTACTGTGATTTAAAAGCTGTTCAGTTGTTGTAGAAGGCAGGCAGCAAAAAGCTATTTAGAAAAATTCTAATACTTGTTTGTGTGAGGTAATATATATCAACAGTACTTTTCTATCAGATAAATTGACTTTAAGTGTAGGGCTCTGGACCAATCAGAGAGCGTAGAAGCAGTGAAGGTCACCCTCGATTCTTCTAGAATAAGACTTTCAGTTTCATTGAGTGTGCTCGTCCTGTGCAGACAGCGAGCAAACCGGTTGTGATATATATTTTGAGTTATATTGAGTTTCAAGTGTATGCACGGGTAGAGTATTCCCGTAGCAGTTATTACGGCTCTAGCTATTGTCACTCTCACAGAAGGGAGAGTGATAATAGGACATTTTAGTTTCTTGAGTTATATACGTCAGTATATTTGGGTAAGCATTTAATCCGCGCGCGGGTGGGGCTTGCCAAACTAGTAATAGAGCCAGAGACACTCTGAGTGGAGATTATTGACACAATAGCGCAGAACGCCAGTGAAGCGTTTGCTAGGGAGAATTCCCCTTAAATGGGGAATTATCCAGCCGTAACATTATCGACGCAGTTAACACAGGAACCGTGCGGGTACGCTACCGAAGTCTTCCCTTCTCTGAATCGGAGCAAAGGCGAGGAAGAAGGTGAGTTTTCCCTTTCCCCTATCTTCCTGTGGGTTATAATTATATTGTCTAGTTGGTTAAACGCTACTGTGATCTCGGTGAGGACTAGGGCTCAGGGCCAGAGGTCTTACAACTGTGGCAACGGAAAGGATTTAAATTAAATCCAGGGGCTCCGGTAGGCAATTAGCCAGAAGTAAAACGCTACTGAGAAAGTAACTAAAGAAATGCCGGGAAAAAGGCAAAGGTCACCGGAAGGGGTAGACCAAATGTTGGATCAACTAGAAAATTTCAACCCGTCACGTACGGCGTGGAGAATTTGGAGCAGTAAATTTAAACTGCTAGCCAAAAACCTGCCTGGGGAAATCAAGAGGACAGTTCTAATTTTGAAGTTGCAGGGAGAAGCTGCAGAAACGTTGACTCAGGCAGAAGAAGAAGATACATTTGAGGATCTATGGCAGAAAGTGGATGAGGAGTTCAGAGAGAGAGAAATACGCTAGAAGAAGCAGGAAGAGAAGAAATGGAATCAGCTTTGAAGCTGATTAGAGTTTTTAAAGGAGAAAAAGAAGATTGGCCATGCTGGTCCCAGCTCTTCTTGAATATAGTGACAAAATTTGACACCAGGTCAAAAATTGAAAGTGCTGATGGCTCGGCTTGAAGGCAAAGTAGCCCAGCAGGTGGCCGAGGAAGGAACTCCTTGGAATTCGAAGAAGTATGGACTCTCTTAGTCCGTAGATATGAAGTGAAATTAGATAGACATGACTATCTCGCGTTGTTCGACCGGCGCCGCAGAAAAGAAGGAGAGGATTTGCGTACATACGTGTACGACCTAGTGCGCCTGGCGAAGCGGGCTGCTCCATTGAGCCCAGCATCTGAAGAGGAGAAAAGAACGGTGGGGTTATTGGTCACGAGGGAGGAGGATCTTAACGTTAAGAACCACCTCATGACTATCCGTCCGGAAACGGCGGAAGAATATCTCCAGTATAAGGAGATGGTCGAGAAAAACAAGGCAGCTCACAAGGAGCAGATTTTAGAGAAAAGAATGAATAAATCCTCCAAAGGGGAGCCAAAGTCCCCCCGTAAGAAGCCGTACCGTCGAGAGAAAAGTAACATAAAATGTTACCGGTGCGGAAAGTTAGGCCATATGAAGAAAGACTGCTATGTCAAGATTGAAGGGCCAGTCTCCGAAAAGGAGAAGGAGTTGAAGGAAACAATCCCAAAGACTAAGTTGGGAAACGAAGAACGGACGCCGCGCGACCCTCCGCAGTCGTCCGGCAATTGACGAAGAGGGTCAAGACAGTGAACACCATCAAAGCAGAGATAGGGGGAAAAGTGATCACTGGAGTGGTTGATTTTGGGGCAGACACATCAGTTCTCCACCCGAAATTCATAGAGGCGGAAGCCCTCACGCCCTCCACGCGGATGCCGATGGCAGGAAATGCCACCCCGTATGAATTGATGGGTGAAGCAACGGTTAACGTAACCATTGCAGGAATTACTTACCCGATGGAAGTAATTGTTCCCCTTGCAGAGCAGTGTACCGATGAGTTATTAATCGGGGCAGATTTCATTAATGGAAATCGATTGATAATTGACACTGACCAAGGACATCTGAGGACGCCCACGGATGGTTGGGCAGTGCCGCTTTTGCCAGCTCAAGGCTACATCGGAGTTCGGAGGGTTCACCTTAAAGAACCAGTAGAACTGCAGGCTCGGGAGGTCAAATGGGTCAAGGCACAAGTCAAAATGAAAGGTTGTGCACAACGCCAAGTAGTGGGCGTGGTCGAGGAATTAGCTCGACGGATTGATGCCGGGATTCGGTTGCCAGATGCGCTGACAGTGGCCCAAGAGGGTAAATTTTCGATACCGGTGGCTAACCTTTCGGAGGACGTGCAGTACTTATCTCGAGGAGCCTGGGTGGGGACGTTTGAAACACCCAGTGGGTGCGGGATTATGCACCAGAGACTGAAAAGGTCTTGAGAGTAACCACAGAGCGTAGGTCGCGGCTAAGCAAAGAGCAAGAACAAGCCTTGCAGACTGTACTCGAAGAGTACGAAGACACTCAGATGAGGGAAGGGCGACAGTTGAGTCGTACCAGTCTGGTGGAACACCAGATACCTACGGGAAATGTTATTCCCGTCAAGCAGCATCCTCGTAGATTACCCCCTTTTAAAAGGCAAGAGGTAAAAGCTCAGCTGCAAGAAATGCTGGAGCAGGACATTATTGCCGAATCGGATAGCCCTTGGGCTGCGCCCATTGTGCTGGTTGCCAAGAAGGACGGGGGTACGAGGCTATGTGTGGATTACCGCAAGTTAAATGCGGTCACAAGAAAATGCGCTTATCCGTTACCTCGGGCTCAAACAGTGATGGAAGCCATGACAGGAGCCAAATACTTTTCGGTCATTGACTTGAAAAGCGGTACTGGCAAATCCCAGTAGCCCGGGAGGACCAGGAGAAGACTGCTTTTGTATGTCCTGAGGGCCTTTTTGAGTTCAAGGTTATGCCCTTTGGGTTGGTATCGGCCCCGGCCACCTTCCAGAAACTCATGGATAAGGTGTTGGCAGAACTGACAGGCAAATGTTGTTGGGCTTACTTGGATGATATCATAGTGTACAGCCCGGATTGGCAAAGCCATTTGAAAGACATTGGAAAGGTGCTGCAGAAGATGAGAGAAGCAAAACTGCAGATAAATCCAGAGAAATGCCAGTGGGCATTAGAGGAGGTCCGATATTTGGGACATATTGTATCGAGACATGGAGTAAAGACGGACCCTCAGAAGGTAGTAGCAATCAAGGAGTGGCCTACTCCACGAAAGGCCAAGGAGGTACGCTCCTTCCTGGGGTTGGCGTCCTACTACCGGAAGTTCATTAAGGATTTTGCGAAGATCGCTAGACCACTGCATGCTTTGACTCAGAAGCAGGCTATATTTAACTGACCCAAGGCTGTCAAGAGGCGTTTGAAACCTTGAAGCAGAAGCTTATGAGCGCTCCTATTTTAACCATGCCAGATTTTTTCGGAAACTGGAGGAAGATTTATCTTGGACTGCGACGCTAGCTTGGACGCGATAGGTGCGGTACTATCGCAGATACAGCCAGACGGGTCGGAAAAGCCAATATTATACGCCAGCCATTGTTTGAATAAGGCTCAACGAAATTATGAAGCCACCAAAAGAGAGATGTTGGCCCTAGTGGTGTTCGCGCGGGAGTTGCGACACTACTTGTTGGGCAGGAAATTCATGGCTCGTGTGGATCATAGGGCGTTGATTTGGCTGAAGAGTTTTAAAGAGCCACAAGGATTGGTGGCCAGATGGATTAACATTCTCGAAGAATTGACTTTGATTGTGTTTATAGACCGGGCCGGGCACACATAAATGCCGACGGAAATGTCAAGGAGTGAAAGAATGACCAGCGAGGTCCGCTCACCAGAACTGGATGCACCGGAGTTTTGTGAGGTCCGTGACTCTCACAACGGACATGAGAAACCAGTTGATCGAAGAGACGAGGCAAGATGAAGACATCAGTCAGCTTAAAGCTTGGCTCCGATCATTGCCGGAAAAACCGCACCCTAGCCGATTGAAAAATAAGTCGAACGAGCTAAAGCGACTTTGCAAGGAATGGGATCATCTGTCGGCGGATGAGGATTTAGTTTATTTGACCACCCCGGGGTCACCTAAGCGTATTGTGCTGCCAATGGCAGTCAGAGAACAGTACATCTATGAGTTGCATGCGGGAGTAGGAGCTTCCCACGAAGGGGAACAGAAAACTTTTGATCGCGTGAAGGATCGATTTTTGGTGGCCGCGTATGCGAGCCGATGTGAGTGTATTCCTGAGTGACTGCGTGGTGTGTGCCCAGGTCAAGGGACCTAACCCACGGCATCGGTCGAGTCTGAACTCAATTTTGACGGGAAAACCGATGGAATGTATCGCGGTGGACATAATTGGTCCGCTAGCGCCAACGCAGAGAGGAAATCGGTTTATTCTAACTATCATAGATATGTTCACGAAATATGCGGAAGCAGTTCCCTTAGACAATCATTGTGCCACGACAGTGGCTTCCGCTATAGTAAATGAGTGGATCACACGGCATGGAATCCCGAATAGGCTACACTCGGATAACGGGTCTGATTTTAGATCAGAATTGATCGAACAGTTATGCCGACAGCTGGGAATACACAAGACGTTTACGACTCCATATTGGCCACAGGGAAATGGACAAAATGAGCGGTTCAACCGAACCCTAAAGACAGCTTTGAGAACGCTAACGGAGACAGAGCGAGATAATTGGGACACGGCTATCCCTAGCTGCCTCTATGCCTACCGTAACAGTAAGCATAAGTCTACAGGATTCACTCCGGCTGAGGCTCTGTATGGGCGTAAATTACAAGTACCGCTGGACTTTGAACTGGACGTAGAAAGAGGCACGTCAGAAGAGGTCATCAGCTATGTAGAGGGATTGACCCAAACGATGAAAAAGACTTGGGAGATCATAGAGGCTAACGAAGAGGAAGCTGCGCGGCAGCAACGAAAGTATTATGACCAAAAGGTAGCTGGCCCCGGCACCTATAAGGCTGGAGATCTAGTTATGGTAATGAATACGCAGGTAGGACCACACAGGAAGTTGACGCGACCCTGGGATGGGCCGTTTGAAGTGGAAAAAGAACTCCCCCATGGGGTGTACCTGGTTCGTAGCAAACAAAACCGGAGGAAGCGCCATACAATCAATGGCGATCGACTGAAACCATACCGAGCCCGAGAAGAGACGGTTATCACCGATCAGCCACACATTCAAACCACAGAGGTTCGAGGAGGTGGACCAGAGCTCAGTTCCTCCGGTCGCTCAGGAGGTCACAGTACGAGTAATGACTGACAATCCCAAAATAAAAAGAATTTCCTTTTTCGTTCCAGGAGATGACCGATACGGAAGATATCGTGAGCATGATGTGGACTTTCTAATGGATGGGGTAGACATGACTCCGCAAGTGCGAGAATTGTTCTTCCAAAATACTGAGAGAGCACGTCAACTCAGGCGGACTGTAGCCACGGAAGCGGGTTACCTTACAGTATTTAGAGGAGGTGGTATTACGCCAGAGCAGAGACAAAGATTGCGAGGGCTCTCGGAGTCAGACCGACAGCGGGTAGAGGATGCCTGGCAATATAACATAGAGGCAGCCACAAACAGAGAAAACCCCCCAGTTGTGCCACAGAAGGGCAGGTCTAAAGGGTCCGCCAGAAACGGTGGGCAAGGTATCGAGCACACGCCATACAGAGGTATGAAGACATCGTTAAAAGATACCAACAAAGACGCCACGCGAGACAACTCCGTGACAAGGCGAAAGGAAATCGGAAGAGGTCGTGGAAAACGGAAAGGAACCCCCTAACGGTAATACCGGAAGAACCACAGACAGAGGTTGTCTCCCCAGTAGACTGGGAGAACTTTCAACCGGATGCGGGAGCTCAATCGAGTCGTGCTATGACCCCTCCGCGGAAGCCGGAGGAGGCCGAAACGACCGATCCGCTCCAGAACGCTAGCGAGCCATTACGCCAGTTAATAGCTATGGGTGGTGAAGAAGCTAGGCAGTGCCTATCTTGCGCCAAATAGCCACAGAAAGGCCGGTCGAGAGGCCTGTTACTAGAGGATTTACTGATCCGTAGAGTAGGCAGGCCTTCTATATGGAAAGATGGACAGAAAGAGCCATCAATGGCCAAGACGATAAGACTGACGGAGACTACGGTCCATCAAGCAACCCAAACTGATGAAGGCTCAGATAACACGATTTGGGATTCGCATTGCCATTGGAGAGATGTCCTTATACAGACTCCCTGGGCGGATTTAATCACGAAAGATGGAGGGGTACAGTACCTCCATGGCCGGGGTAGTTAATGTTATGAGCCAACCATTTATATGGCAGGATTTATCAATAGACGCGGATCCAGCGGAAAACAGTCGATCATCCCAACCGTTACGGCCATAGGATGCCACCCTACGTATGCGTCTATGCTAAACAGCTAACGGTTACAAGCCCTGTCTCAGAGGGTGAGAGCATGGGCCGTCCGTGAGGGCTATTGGGGAATGTGGATTGGACTTCGTTCGGCGGGAGCCGACGGAGCGCCAAATTCGCATGCAGACAATAACCTTCATTCATCAAGCGACACTGGTAGTCAGACCAGGCTTCCCTTGGTTATCCACTGCCGGGGTGGAGAAAATCAACAATTCGCGTTATCATGTTATGGGAAGTCCTGGTAGAGTCGTTACACATGTCTAGACACCCAATGCATTTTCATTGCGCGGTAATGTCGCCGATGCAGTTGAGAGCGTTTGTGGACGAATGTCCGCACATGTATTTCGGAGTGACGCCGAAGACCATGGCATGGCATGAACAGGGTCAATTCCCTGCTCTTCGGCTAATCCCAATAGAGCGCCTCCTGGTGGAAAGCGATGCGCCGTATTTGGCGGACACACCGTGGTCTACAGTTAGCTTAGTCGGAAGACTAGCTAGGGCGAGATTCATGCCCGAAGAGGCAATCGCCAGAATTATCAACGACAACACACAGCGGTTGTATAACCCCTGAGCCGGCGCGGCGGAAGTCCGCCCGGTTGGGTGTATGCTCTTTTCAGTTTAGCGCTAGTTAGTGGTATCTATTTGATATTTATTTGCTGCGATCCTCCCGAGAGGGGGAGGGGCCCGAATTTGGGGGCAAATTCTTTAAAAAAAGGGGGTAATGTAGGGCTCTGGACCAATCAGAGAGCGTAGAAGCAGTGAAGGTCACCCTCGATTCTTCTAGAATAAGACTTTCAGTTTCATTGAGTGTGCTCGTCCTGTGCAGACAGCGAGCAAACCGGTTGTGATATATATATTTTGAGTTATATTGAGTTTCAAGTGTATGCACGGGTAGAGTATTCCCGTAGCAGTTATTACGGCTCTAGCTATTGTCACTCTCACAGAAGGGAGAGTGATAATAGGACATTTTAGTTTCTTGAGTTATATACGTCAGTATATTTGGGTAAGCATTTAATCCGCGCGCGGGTGGGGCTTGCCAAACTAGTAATAGAGCCAGAGACACTCTGAGTGGAGATTATTGACACAATAGCGCAGAACGCCAGTGAAGCGTTTGCTAGGGAGAATTCCCCTTAAATGGGGAATTATCCAGCCGTAACATTATCGACGCAGTTAACACAGGAACCGTGCGGGTACGCTACCGAAGTCTTCCCTTCTCTGAATCGGAGCAAAGGCGAGGAAGAAGGTGAGTTTTCCCTTTCCCCTATCTTCCTGTGGGTTATAATTATATTGTCTAGTTGGTTAAACGCTACTGTGATCTCGGTGAGGACTAGGGCTCAGGGCCAGGTCTTACATAAGTGATGCAGTCAGCTGGGGAAAATCATTGAAAATCGTGTGTATGAACTGTTGCAGTCACTCCTGATAGTCTGACTGACAATGTCTACACGCAACGAGAGGAGGCACAAGAGAAGGTATGTTGATGAATTGTTTGCTGATGATGCAGGTGAGAATGTTAGACATACTTAAATATTCAAGTAACCATGAAATTAGTCTATGGGTTTGTATTAATTTCTACATTTCCTTTTCTGTCTTCAAAGCATTTCCTCAGGGCTAAATTAAATCAATTCCGTCATTTTTAGCTGTTTCAAGACACTCACATTTCGCGTTCCATTCTAAATGTCTCGAAGAACACAACAGTGTCTTATGTCCTTAAATATAGTTGTTATAAACACATGTACGTTCTACTAAGAAATTACCAGATAAATTGGCAACTAAGTGCTCATTTGGATTAAACATACAAACGTAGTTGAGAATGCTACTTAGGTTGACGTCTTATGTGGGAGATACTGTGATTAGATTATGCATGTAGGAAGGTGTTGATTTGAGTACTGCTACACAGAGGCTTGGGTGGTTGGTAGAATTGAGTTACTGTTAATATCTTTGTGCTGTTGATTTCAATTTTTATGTTTCTATTATCTTCATACTTCTAATTGTACATTTTCTCTGATTCAGTGAATTATTACTTCATTATTTTGTAATACTTGCTGTCTATCAGGTGTAGAGTTTTTCGTATTTGTGCAGTTTTGAATTGGAAGTAGTATGTGTTGCATAGCTTCAATATTGATTTTTGGCTTGTTTTTGTCATCACTTACCGCTAAAAATGGGTTCCAAATTTGTAGAAAATCATGTCTCCAAATTGTCGAAAATATATTATAGTATAATTATGGACCTGATCTCAAGCAAACTTGACAGGAATATAGAAGTAACTTTGCTTTTTTACTGCATGCATCATATATTAAACAGTGTTCAGTTTTCAATAAAACAATAAATACTACCCTTGATCTCTAAAAAAGAAACTGCAATCCAGTTAAGCCTTCCCCTAGGGCTCAATCGATTGACACTGCCATAGAATACAGCCGGTCATAAATCTATCCTCTCCACCTACATTCAAAGCGGAGACCTTCTAACGAATATCAATCAACATATTTTGTTGAAGTGATGACTTTGATATGACACGGAAGCAAGTATTATCAAGTTGAAAACCATTGATTGGTATGTCTTAAGACCACCAAAGCATCCCAAACAATTACCGGCATGTTATACTCAAAATTCGCTATACCCTTCAGTTGACCAATATACCGGTATATTGTGTCAAAAAAAGTATTCAATCGCATGGGATTGGTTTACCTCTAATTTCCGAAACTATACAAGACAACAAATGCTCTTTCCGTGCAGTCCGAATTATTTTATTATCCACACTTCTTCAGCTCCTTACATGCAAAAAGAAGCACATTTTTACTTTTAGTGCTTCATGACTGGAGGGGATTGGGGGGAAAATAAGCCAGTTCTTAATCGCTTAGACAAGGCATTTGTTCATCTACAGCTTCTGTGTTTCGAGATGCCTCTTTGATAGATTCATAAGTAGTTTCTGTGAAGCAATGTAGGCTCATCACATGAAAGAGTTTCAATTTTGAGTATTGCATTGGTTGTCTAGGATGATTGAGTAGATAGAGGATTACTCGATTACATTAAAATCGAACCCTGTCAAGTTAGCGCTCTTGAATTTTCAGTGGTGCCGCTGAAACTTCAGATGGAAATTGCGCATATTCCTAGAATGCGAATATGCATGTATGCATAGTCCAGTCAGAAATAAACGAATACCTGGATGTTAAATGTGAGACATAGTTGCGTAATCATTATAATGTGTTTTACATTTCTCAATAGAATTAAATAGGACACTTTTCAAATGTTGACGGTCGGACAAGTTATGAGCATCTTTTACAACAATCGCATGAGAATGTCTTTTACGAACATTAGCTGTTGACTATTTCCACTGGAAATATGTATGTGGCAATTTTAAAGCTAATTTTCAACCTAGGACCTATATCTTAAAAGAGTTGTTGGACATACATCGAAAAGTGTATTTACCGAGAATTGGGCATTACCGCGCAATGATGTTAATTGATTCGAACCTATAGTTCGAATGTCAGACACTTTTGAAACACATAACTAGATGATCATCGGGCTACATAAGGCTCTGAATTACGGAGAATACGATTTATGAATCTCACTCAGAAAACTATCGTCGCCGATTTTTAAAGTAAATTGCATAATGGTCTGCTTTGTAGGCCTATTTGTTTGAAAGAAATTTGCTATGTATCTGTCTCTGTAATTTCAAATCTGAATGTGACAAATTAGACAAATTATGGTAATCTCCGATTGCGTATTTCATTGACCACCGGTCAATATCATCAGGGAGTATAAAAGGATGATAACTTCAAAGCTATAACTTGGTACAAATTTCAAAATGATATTGATAAGAGCCTACAGATTCCTTGTTTTGCTAAATGCAATCTGTAGGCCCCTGTCAATTAAGCATCACAGATAGTACGAGTAGTATCGCTTGAGCGGTATCTCAGTATAACTATAAGTACAGCCTTTACTGAGTTCATTTTTGAAGTAATCATGTTTTAACATCGAATAATCAAAATAAGAGTATGCTCCATGAATGCATGGTGAAAGTAGAAGGCATTTGTAAAATATTGCAGAAAATTACAACAAATTCACGACAGCATTACCTATCGCTACAATTTTTTTAGTGCAATTTGCTGGCCTTTTTGGGAACCGCACGAAGTCGGGAGAGGTGCCATTAGAATCATATTGATTCCTCCTTCTTTTAGTTATAAATTATAAATATATTATATTACATAATATAAATTGCTGCGCAATTTTGTTCCGAAAGATGTGGTCGAAATGTTGCCAAATGGACACAACATGAATGAAAGGGTTAATGAAAAATGTTCAGAATACGCACGTGTATTTTGCTCATGCATCACCTGCAAATTGTCGAACACACACATAGAAGTAATTTCTTGATGATTGAAAGAGAAGAAAATTATTGATTGTCATGTTCGAGAGTGATTTAATATACACATTGGAGTGCAAAATTTGAAGTTGCGTTATCAGAATTCAGCAAATCCAGATAGGATTACACATGTACGATGTCTTCTGTCCGCGGAGAAATTTCCTAATAATGAGGACTTCATGAAGGAAATTTTTGCAAGATTGATCTTCTCGTCGGATAAACAAATCTATTGAAGCCTAGAGAGGACAATAGATAATTAGGATGCACCAGCCTGGACAATGACAGCGGGTTATCTTGAGATAGATTCTGATATAAATGAGGCGTAACCTCACTTTTTCACGCGGAGTATGATCCACCTTAGAAAAGTCACTTCTTTGAAAATTAATGAAATAAAGTCTGTAGATCGCAGGAAGGAAAATTATAAAAGTTGATCGAGTGACGCAGATTTATGATTTTTCGAATGTTTTTTAGAACTGGTCTTCATAACTGATTGCAGGAGATCCTGAGCAGAATGATGTTCAAGTTTACCTCTAAAAGATTCTGTAGGCGATTTTATGAGTTCATTTTCAATGATCCGTCATGTCTCTGATTTTCAAAGGATGATGATTCTATTGGATAAAACTCTCTTTTTTGAACATAAGATGCCATGTTAATGCTGCAAAATACTAATTTTCTTTTGTTTATCAGTTCATCAATCATTACAGTGTTCTATTCATTGAATTTTTCAGTACTAATTGACAACATAGCAATTTTAATGCGATGTCTACACGACATTGAAAATAGACGCGTATTAACATTGCTATTGCTGAATATAGACATCACGATCAGCCATGCAAATTATAAAGGATTAGAAATCTGGGAATAGGCCAAGTGTTTATTTTGAAAGAAAATATAAAAAATGTTCGAATTAGACAAATTATGTTAATACCATACTTTGTCTAATTCGTACATTTTTTTATATTTTCTATTAAAATAAACACTTGGCCTATTCCCAGATATTCTAATCCTTTATAATGCGCGGTCAAGGCATTTTTTACATGCAAATTATATTTAAAGCAGATTATATCAATGAATCAGGCCATACATTATATGTACAGAGATATACCTAAGTGGTGTGATCCAAAATGTCCCGGACTAACCTACTTGCAGATAACCTGTGATAACGAATACTACTTCAGATGTAAATTTAGGTCTTTAAGGCATGAGAAATATGGTCGCCGAAATTTTTCCGGTCAGTTTTCTATTTTTTCAAAATTTTCAAACATTTTTGTCTGAATTTCAAGATTTTCCTATAAATTCTAGCGATTTAGAATTAATATATTTAGATTAACTTGACAGTTAAGCTATCACTAATAACCTGACTAATAATTAACGGAAAAACAAATGTTTTGTTCCAGAAAACAGTTTACTTTTCAATGTATGAGCCGTTAGCATTCGTCACTTTTTGCCAACGAAGTCTCAATTCACAAAAAGCTTTATGAAAAAATTCCGGTGTCAAAGAATCAAAAAACTCAGTAACTGCATCCCGCAGTTCAACTGGCGATTCAAAATGGTGTCCACGAAGATGCTTTTTGAGGAATCTAAACAGATAGAAGTCACTTGGGGCCAAGTCAGGTGAATAAGGAGGATGGCTCAATAGTTGAAATCCGTTTCTCGTTAAGCGCATTGGTTGTCTCCTGCGAGGTGTGAATCGGAGCATTGTCATGAAGCAAGTAGAGGGGAATGTTTCGTGGCTTTCTTATTTTCTTCCTCGCTTCAGATAACAGATTGGAATAATATTCGCTATTGATTCTTACTCCTTTATCCGCAAAGTCAACCAGTTGGATTCCCGAAGCGTTCCAAAAGACCGTCAGCATCAACGACCGGCGATGTGATGTTCCGGATCGCATTTTCAAAGGGGCAGACTCGCCTGATTTTCGCCACTCTCTGCAGATTCTCGCTTACTTTGAGGCAGATACAAACTTAAAGGTGTTTCATCCTCTGTAAGGATGCAGTTCAGAAACTGATCTCCGTGCATTTCGAGGAGATCCAAATTTGACTGTGCCGCCAGAAGTCTGTTTCCTTCATTTCAGGTGACAGAAACTTCGGTACGAAACGTGATGCCAGTTTGCGATATCCAAGTCTTTCGATGATGTCATGACAGGAGTGATAACTGATTCGCAACTCTCTTGACAACTCACGGATGGTTATCCTTCTGTGTGCTGTAATCACTTCATCGCACTGACTCGATTTCTCTTCCGGAATCTCCTGCGGCCGACCAACAGTTGAAAAATCTTGCTCCACAGATTGTCTTCCGCGTTTAAATTCGCTTATCCAGAAATAAGCAGTAGTTCTCGATGGAGCTTTGCTTCCATAAGGCTTAATTCCTTTAGAATGTCACCATTAGCGAAGCCGCGGATCAGGAGGTATCGTATCACACTGCGATTATTCGACTGAAGACACGCTTCTGATCACATCCATCATGAAAACTGATAGAACAAAGAACCATCGTATGACACGGATTTCTTAATGAGAATGCGTTGCTGAATGAACTTCACTGATTGATATCGTAACACATGAAGCCTATTAACAAAAGACGTGCAATATTCATGGCAAAGATATCCCGTCAAATAAGTACAAATCAAAATCAATCTAACTATAACAATAAGACAAATCGGATCTCGATCAATTCAGAAAATACAGAAATTCATGTTAAAATGTAAAAATATTTTTATAAAAATAGAAAACTGACCGGAAAAATTTCGGTTTCGGCGACCATATTTCTCATGCCTTAAAGACCTAAATTTACATCTGAAGTACTATTTCGTATCACAGGTTATCTGCAAGTAGGTTAGTCCGGGACATTTTGGATCACACCAAT
>CAJQUW010000481.1:0-24918 GCA_907163375.1 Prostheceraeus crozeri | reverse complement strand
CGTGAGTAGTAATAAAACGGCGAACACTCGACCGGCGCGCCCCCCCTCTGGAACGACAGAGTGTCGTGGTCGGCCGCCGTGGTGGTTCGAGTCTGATCCCCCTCCCCCCCCCCTCTGGAACGACAGAGTGTCGTGGTGACTTGGGCGACGCCAGGATTTGTCTTGAGGCTATAGTGTGTGATGTTTTTCGTGCAATCTGCTTAAATGGTTGGGTTGTAAAAATTGGGGCTGTTTGTTTCGAGTGGAAGGAGTGCTCGGATGTGAAAACGGAGGCCAGATTCGGATTCAGCGTGAAATTCTGCATCGGTATGGTGAGTTTGTACGCAATCGGAGAGAAAAATTTTCGCTGACGTCCCCCCCTCCTCGGGAGAGCTAGCTTCGATCTCGGCTTCCAGTGGACGGATTTTGTCGTGCCATAGCTCGTTTGAAAGCTAAGAGTAAGACAAATTCACTGAAAGAATCGGCTTGTTCCTATCTGTCTTCGTTTAGATGTGAAACGCCATTTAAGATTTTGGGACATTGGCGAAAAACGACAGAGTTAGAATTTGGGACGTTTTGGGCTGTAGCTTCAAAACGAAGCATCGGATTGGAAAACGGATTTCAGATTTGGAATCAGCGTGAAATTCTGCATCGGTATGGTGAGTTTCAAGTCAATCGGAGAGAAAAAATTTTCAACATTTTTCGAAAAAACGACAGAGTTAGAATTTTGGACGTTTTGGTCTGTAGCGCCCAAACGAACCATCGGATGGGAAAACGGAGGCCAGATTCGGATTCAGCGTGAAATTCTGCATCGGTATGGTGAATTTGAACGCAATCGGAGAGAAAAAATTTTCGCTGACGTCCCCCCCCCCCTCGGGAGAGCTAGCTTCGATCTTGGCTTCTAGTGGACGGATTTTGTCGTGCCATAGCTCGTTTGAAAGCTAAGAGTGAGACAAATTCAGTGAAAGAAACGCCTTGTTCATATCTGTCTTCGTTTAGATGTGAGACGCCATTTAAGATTTTAGGTCGGAGCTCACCTGAAAAAATCCTAAGTGTCAGAGTGGCTTTGTATGGGTAAAATTTTGAAAATTTTCCAAAGTGTCGCATTTCGACCTGGGACCTTTACCAAAACATTTTGCATCAAATTTCGCTGACGTCCCCCCCCCTCGGGAGAGCCATCTTCGATCTCGGCTTCTAGTGGACGGATTTAGTCGTGCCATAGCTCGTTTGAAAGCTAAGAGTGAGACAAATTCACTGAAAGAAACGGCTTGCTCATATCTGTCTTCGTTTAGATGTGAGACGCCATTTAAGATTTTGGGAGATTGGCGAAAAACGACAGAGTTAGAATTTTGGACGTTTTGGTCTGTAGCGCCAAAACAAACCATCGGATGGGAAAACGGAGGCCAGATTCGGATTCAGCGTGAAATTCTGCATCGGTATGGTGAATTTGAACGCAATCGGAGAGAAAAATTTTCGCTGACGTCCCACCCCCTCCCCTCGGGAGAGCTAGCTTCGATCTTGGCGGCTTCCAGTGGACGGATTTAGTCGTGCCATAGCTCGTTTGAAAGCTAAGAGTGAGACAAATTCACTGAAAGAATCGGCTTGTTCATATCTGTCTTCGTTTAGATGTGAGACGCCATTTAAGATTTTGGGAGATTGGCGAAAAACGACAGAGTTAGAATTTTGGACGTTTTGGGCTGTAGCTTCAAAACGAAGCATCGGAGAGCAAAACGGATTTCAGATTTGGAATCAGCTTGATGTTATTGTCCAATGAGGATCATCATCCAATGAGAATCAAGCATTTCTATATAAATAGCGAGCCTTCCACAGTGAGAATCATTCCATCGTTGAATCACACGAGTGACGGACGCATATTTTCTCTCTCTATTCTATTATCCAACTAAAATGGTAAGTCGCTACTTTCCTCCCTCTCCTCCCTTGAACGTAAACTTAATACAATATTTTTCATTTTCAGGCATCTACTCCATCTGCTGCACTAGTAGGACAAAATGGCGGTCAAACGTTACAAGGTTCGCTACGAACAGATCATCTACAACTGAGGCCAGTGGAAGAAACAACCAAGGTACATAATCCTACACCGCTACAGCGTAAATTTAAACAAGTCTTGCGTTATGACGATCATAGCTTAGTACTCCAAACGGGAATGCTCCCTTCCACGGATGTCAAGATAATGCACAATCAGTATGGGGACTACATACTGATCCCCGTGAGTCCGTACATTCGCCACCAACTTGATATTATTGAGGAGTACGTGACATTAAATATGGACATTCCTACTCCTCTTGCTCAAGAGTGGAAGGCGAGAGATGACAAGGATACTCCCTATAGAAAGATTTGGGATGGTAATCACATTTGCCTACCAGTATCACATTGGTGTACTTACTATAAGAAGGAGGGAGATCATTCAATACCCATCAGATGCGACGAGCTCGGAGAAGGTACTTGGGATGTCCTTTTTAAAGTGAATGGGCTATATTATGGTCGCCACAAGGATAATAAAATAGCCTCTCTCTCCATGCATATGGAATCCATCCTATATATTCCAAAACCACCCAACGTGGATGACATAATTGATCAAATCCTTAACAGCAGTGGTACGAAGCGCAAGTCGGAGAAGAATGCTGCATCAAAACGCAAATCAAAGAAGGAGAATTACTAGTCCTTTCCTAACTCTACCCTATGACAATTCGCTTATGTGCTTTGAGTGTCGTAGACGTGGTCTTATTAGATACATTTTACTTCTTCGTTGCCATCATATCATTTGTGTATTTTGTCGTGAAAAGCATCGATGTAATTCTTCATTTTGTAATATGTTATAGAACGTTTCCTTAGATATGTAATTTCCGTTTTAGGCTTCTATCATCATTTTTATGGATTGTGAGGGTGAACCTGTACAGGAGCTCAGTGCTATTGCTATGAACAATTGGACATATCAGATTGTTAGTGTCTATCATCAACATGCCAACTGCGATCCCAATGTTGATCAATGGGCGAGAAAACACATTCATGGACTTAATCTGAAATATTTGCAAGACTATGGCTTTTCTTGTGAGAGTGCTCTTCTTATTGACTTTAAACGATGGTGAGCTGCCTTCAATGTTATACGCATCTTTTGTAATAATCCTGGTAAGGAGAGGAAAGTATTTCCCAATCTGATCATTGATGATATTTTGCTCCCGCCTTGGGATAGAAGAGTGAATCAACACTACCATGAAGTCACGAAACGTTTTAAGGATTTGTGTGTTCCTATTTTGTCTGTTCGTTGTAGTAGCTACGTTCATAACCAATGCTTCTTTCCTCCTTACCTCAACACTGCCAAAGTCCTGTATGGTTATCATTGCTCGCTGTATGATAGTTACCAGCTGTATCTATTTTATCTCTTTCAAACCATTGATTTATAATGCATGCTTGTTATAGTGATTCAATAAATGTTACAATGAGAAGAGTTGTTGCTTTCATGCAATGGATGGGTTAGATAAAGGGAGATCATGTCTTTCTCAAACGACTGCGGAACATTACATTTTCATAGGCAAAGTTTAAAAGGAGCTGTTCAAGATTATGTAATAAATTTTCATAAAGATGAGACCGACATCGAAGCAGTGGTCGATGATGCTAGCACTCTATTTCTAGAGTTAATGAATACATTCTCTGATAGCATTATCATGGCGCGATTAGTTGCGAAAATTAAGTTTAGTCATTTTGGAAAGGAAGAGGTGGAAAGTCGCTCTTTCCATTTTGCTTCTTATTCAATGGAAGTGGTAGATCACCCCGAAGAATTTTTTAAAAGACATATGATAAAAATTGCTGAACGTCTTAACGCATTTAACCATCATGGTAGCAGTCTAGTGATTGAAGCGATTTCAGATATTCACATTCAACTTTCCATAAAGAAAAATTGAAAATGCAGTGGTACTTGATTGTAGCACAACTGGTTTTCGAGCTATGTCTGCTCACTCTCGAAGTATATTCCTTCTGTACATGCGTCTATTATTTAGAAAAGGCTAGCAAATTCATATCTTCAAAAAGACTTGCTATAGACATCAGTAACGGTGAAACTATGTGTTGTGATGTATGTAAGCGAAAGGATGGAAATGAAAAGCGCATCTTCAAGAGATGTAAGCATGCTTTTTGTCAACGCTGTTTCATACGTAATTGCATTCAACTTTGCAAATGTAACCACTGTGATATTGCTCATTTCGAGTGTCACTTATGTCGCAATAGTTAGTACCTATGCAAATGTGGTAAAGATAGGTTTTAGCAGACTAACACGGAAAATGGCGAAACGTAAAATGGCGAAACGTAAAAAGTCTTCAAAGTTTTCTTCAGCCATTCAAGCTCTCCGACGAATGAAAGCAAATCAGCGATATAATGCTATACGACATGCCAACGATAAATTCATTCGTGAAATTATTTCTCATGTCAGAAAGTTGAGGACGAAGAAATTAGCACCAAAACAACGAAAGTTACTTAAGCGATATGCCACAAAATTGCGTTTCATCTCCAATCCTAAAGTCACCCTTCAAAGAAAGAGGAAAACTCTAACACAAAAGGGTGGTTTCCTTTCAGCAATACTTCCAATGTTAGCTCCTGTCGTGGGTAATCTATTGGGTAATATCTTTGGCTCTAAGCGTTAATTATGCAAATGTTGAATCTCAAAGTATTAAAATGGATTTCAGACTTCAATGCGATAAAGTTCTGACTGTATCAGGTCCATCTCATGCAGGTAAAACTGTTTTCACGCTGAATTTATTGGATAAAAGAAGGGAGTTGTTTAGGAACCTATCAATCGAGTGATTTGATGTTATGGTATTTATCAACCGTCGCTGTTTCAGGAATTGCAAAGTCGCAACTTTATTCGACATGAAGGAATTATTGCAGTGGATAAACTTCAGTCTAATGATGCTGTTGTATTGGATGATTTATTAAAAGAAAGTAAGAATTCCAAAGATGTTACAGATATGTTCACTCGCGCAGCACATCATAAAAGGTGCTTTATCATCTATATCACACAAAATCTGTTTCCGGATGGAAAAGAAGCTCGTACACGAAACCTGAATACACACTATTATGCTATTTTCAAGAATCCGCGAGATAAAAGTCAATTTGAAATTTTAGCGCGACAAGTTGCACCCAGAGGATCAAAAGGCTTAATTGAAATTTTTCAAGCAGCTACTGAAACACCATACGGTTACTTATTCATTGACTTTACGCAAGAGTGTCCGGAAGAATTTAGATTTCGAAGTGATATTTTGAAAACTCCCATGATTATCTACAAAGTATGAGTTCTTATTCTCGCATGATTGTTATTCCTCAGGATGAATATGTACAATTGACTGCCATGCAGCAAGTAAAGCAACCTCTTGCAAATCAAATGTATAGGAAAGAAGTAGATTATCAGCAAAATGTTCACATCAAAGATCCACATCGTGCTGTATTATTACAATCGGAAACTGTTGAGCAATTGAAAAACTTGAAGAATAAGATGCGTGACTCTGTATCGACTGCTACACCTTTAGCATCTCGCGCACATGCCATATCTCTTTTCAATAGTATTGAACCCCATCTCAATGTAAATGATAGAGGAGAAATAATTACAGATGAAAATAAAGTGATTGATGCTTCACGTTATGAAGACTTGATTCAGTATGCAACATGTAGAAAGCGCCGTCAGGGCTATGTTCCACCTGGTTGGTCATACTTTCTTAAACTATTGAAAAAGCATAATGTGCCCAAATTTGCTTTAAATAATGAGACATTGAAAGAACTTGATTCAACAGTGGCTACTGCACCAATGCTTCAGATGATGAAAATGCCAACAAATTGGTTTAAGGCGTCACCTGCTACATCCCCTCCCACACTCACTAAGCAAACAAGAGGAAGAACTCGACGTAGATCTACATCACCACTAAAACTAGTAAAAGGAAAACGTAAAACAGCTCCTCCCAGGAAAAACATGTTCTCAGACTATTAATATGAAGCAGATGTGTTGCTTGCCATGTAATGAGCCGCCAGAGGTGATTGTCGTTGTCACTTGCACTTGCTGCGCCAGCTCTCATAATGAAACCCCTAAGCAATGTGAACACGATCGCAAAACCGCTAAAGCTAAATGCTGCAGTTGTTGTAAATGTAGAAAGGCAAGAAAACAAAAAGATGAGAAGGAAGAAAAAGAGTCAGTCGTCATCGACTGAAAGTTTGAAGTCAATCTATTATGATGTAAAACATCCGGCAGGATTTGCATCTATTAAGAAATTATCAAAAGCGAGTGGTCTTCCACAATCACAAGTGAAACGATGGTTAAAGGGTCAGGCTACCTATACACTCCACAAACAAGCGAAAAAGAAGTACCGCACCCGCCATTATATTGTTCATGACATCGATGAACAGTGGCAAGCAGATTTGTGTGATGTCGCCTCCATTTCAAAACATAACTCGGGCAATAATTTTATTTTAACCATCATTGATATTTTCTCGCGTTATGCGTGGGCTCAACCTTTAAAAACTAAAGAAGGGAAAGGAGTAGCAAAAGCATTCCAAACAATTTTTCGAGAAGGTCGGATTCCAAAAAGAATTCAGAGTGATCAAGGAAAAGAGTTTGAAAATCAGCATGTGAGAAGATTATTTGAGAGGCATGACATTGAGTTGTTTAGTGTAAAGAGTGCTTATAAAGCTGCACTCGTTGAACGTTTTAATCGCACATTAAAAAATCGCTTGTGGCGACATTTTACTGCCAACTTGACACAAAATTGGACAAAGGTCCTACAAGATACACTCCATGCCTACAATCACTCTATCCATCGTTCTATTGGACTCAGACCAGTAGATGTAAATGCTGACAATGTAGATAAAGTGCGCGAATCATTCCAACGTAATGCACTCATGTGAAAAGTGATGTGAAAATTGGTGATAAAGTTCGCATCTCAAAAGTGAATAGTGTTTTTGCTAAAGGGTACCTTCCGAATTGGACAGAGGAGGTATTTACAGTATCAAGGATTAATCAAAAAGACTCTCCGACTACCTACAAGTTGAAAGATTACGATAATGAAGAAATTGAGGGTAGCTTTTACCGCGATGAGATTGAGGTAGTCACTGAAAGTGAAACATATTTGGTAGAGAAAATCATTCGATGTAAAAAACGGCAAGGTGAAGAATGGTGTCTTGTTAAATGGACTGGTTATCCTTCAAGTATGAACTCTTGGATGCGTCGTGCCGACATCTTTCATCTAAGTGATCGACAGTGATTCATGCAAAACTGTAACTAACAATGTTTAGGGTTTGAGCTATGAATCCAACTGCCTCATTTTATTCACGACCCTCCTATGTAAGTGGTGGAGGACAAATTTACATCGGCGTTCGCCGCCAACGTGGAGGTAGCATACTTGGTGCACTGAATCTGTTGTAGCACCTCTCATATCCAATGTCGGTAGATCTTTAAAACGAAATGTTTTAAGTAATGCCGTTGGCTTTGCTGGTGATGTTGCTAGTGATCTTTCCAGAGGTAGAAGTTTTAAGAGCAGTTTGTTGAATCGTGGGAAGGAACGCGGTTTAAAAACATTGAAGCAGACCTTTGCTGGTGTTACTCAAGGAAAGAAATCACCTAAACGAATGAATAAAGGAAGGAGGAAACATCGCGGAGCTGGTAAGGTGCGATCTTCAGTCAAAAGGCATTCACGCAAACGTCGCAGAGGTTCTAATCATTCATCAGGCGCTAAACGACGACGCTGCTATAACTTCTAATCATGGAGTGTAAAACTTCCGGTTTTTGTTTGTTTGATCAACAAGCCATACAGACAGATATTCTTAGTTCAAGTATTGTAGATTATCATCCTCGAACAGCTGAGAATGCTGGCCCCATTGAATTTGTTATTCCTGGTGGTAGTGATGACTACATAGATTTGAGTTATGCGATGGTTGATTTGAGGTTTAGAATTCAGCAAGCAGATGGAACTGCTATTGACGATGCACATAAAGTTGGACTGAACAATTTACCATTGACTACATTACTTCGCGATGTTTCTCTAACGATTGGAGAGCAGCAGGTGGAAGGTGGTCAAAGCGATTATCCCTATAAATCATATTTCAATCATGTATCACAGTTTCATCCAGCAGCACAAAAAAGTCATATGGAAGCCATGGGATGGTACAGAGATGAAGCAGGAAAATTTGATGTTGAAACAAACAGTGGCTTTGTAAAGCGATCTGCTATGATTAAAGATAGTAAAGTATGTCAGCTATATGGTCCGCTGAATTTAGACTTCTTTAGACAGTCAAAGTTTTTACTCTGTAATACCAGCATGCGACTCAAGCTGACATTGAATAAGCCTGAATTTGCGCTGAATGCATTTGCTAAAGTTGACAATTTTAGAATTCATGTGGAAGATATTGCACTTTACATTCGTCGAGTAGTACCGAATCCAAGTGTCATTAGAGGACATGCTGAAGGTCTTAACCGCCAAAATGCCATTTACCCCGTTCAGCATACAAAGCTTCTCACCTTTACAATTCCTAAAGATCAAAAGAGTTTCATGAAAGATGGCCTCTTTCCATCGGAAGCACCGAAGCTCCTCATGGTGGCAATGGTTGAAAATGATGCATTTAATGGTAATATAAAGAAGAATCCTTTCAATTTTAAACACAATCAGTTAAGTGAAATTGCTTTACGTGTAAATGGTGTGAGTCATCCTGGTCCACCCTACAAACCAGATTTTGCTGCGGATCAATTTATGCGCAGTTATGTTGATTTTATGGATGTCTTTGGCTTTTACAATACGGATGACACCAATGGACTTACTATGAAAGAGTTTAAGAGTGGATATACTATTTATGCATTTGATTTGACTGCTGACAGCGATATTAGTGCCCCCTATCGTCAAGCGAACGTGCCTCATAATATTCGTTTGGATTTAACGTTCAAAAGAACACTACCTGAGACGATCAATGTATTAATTTATGCAGTCATCGATTCAAATATTGAAATTATAAAGTATCGTGACGTGATTCTTCAGTATAATCGTTAATGAGTTGGTTGACTGCTGACGATATTAAGACTAAAGTGCAGCGTAATGCAGACGAAGCGACGTTGAAAGCTTTCGATAATGTCTATTCACTCGATACCTTACCACCTGCAGTAAATCACTATCCAATCTTTATTGTGCTAAACACTCATTCGCAGAATTTAGGCGGTGAGCATTGGAAAGCGATATTTATTGGAGAAGACCGACGTGGTGAACTATTTGACTCTCTTGCTCAACCTCCAAATATACCAACACAGCAGTGGTTGAGAAAACATACGCGTCAATATCAGCGAAATGAACGCATACTACAACATCCACTTTCATCAACGTGTGGTGCTTTTGTACTGTACTTCATCTTAAAACGTTTACATGTATCTCGATTTGTCATGATTCTATCATGATTTGAAATAAAAACATCATGTTGGAAAATTGTTTTTTATTTTACAATCCGCTGGGTACGTACATACTCAATGAGATAGTCTAGGATCACATTTGCTTGTACATGAGATTTTAGTCCAGTAATGATCACTTTACTATTATGAAAGATTGCCACATGCACAGGTAACCAACAACTAATGAGAGCTGCAGGAAAAAGTTCGGATTCATAACACAAATTGTAACTGCTGGTACGAATCTTCAAAAATGAAACACTTTCACTCAATTGAGTAGAGATCACCATATTGTCCACACTCAGATTCGACATCACACACCTCTCCCTCTTCCATATCCGACGTAGTAGTCTCTGTAGCTCTAAGCGCATTGACTGCGCCGATGAATGAGAAAGGGCGCCGAGAATCTGTACAGTCCCATTTGGGAAGAGTTGAAGATTCCGTGAATTGTTCATCTTCACCACTAACATTTGAGGTCGGCCCGGGTAATACTTGCTGTTTGGAAGGTGTTGGTGTAATGTTGTGAGATCGATTTTGGTGTAGAGTCTGAAGCGACGGAGAATGTTGACGATGGTGTAGCGATGCCGCTTCATGATGAAAGAATGAGTAAATTGAGCGATGTACCTTCCTTTTATACTTTTCCCAACTACCTTGATGAAATGTGAAGTTAGTATGAAGTTGGGAATGATAGAGTTGAATTCGCCGTTTGTTGACGCGCAACCAGATGCGATTTCCAATACGTGAATGTCTTTTCATATAGAAGTATTTCAAATCCTTCATGATATGATGTAGAGATTGAAAATGACGATAAGATAAAGCAAACTCTCTTCTCACATTTCCAGTTGAATCTTTGAAATAGACGTTTCGATCATGATCCGTTTCAATACGTTGTAGGGAATCTAATTTCCAACTCATGATGTGTGGTAGTCATGTCTGATTAAGATTTGCATAGTAGGGCGATGAACTCACGACGAATAAATGTCATGATGGAGCGATGTATGTATCTTCTATACTTCTCCCAATTGTATTTGCGAAATGAGAAACAGTTTGCGGAATGAGATGGCAGATTTGAATTTCATTTCTGTAATGTTGAAGCCAAACTTGATCACCCAAGGAGATGAATCTTAATGTTTCAAAATATTCCAAATCCCTCATGATATCATTGAGGTTGACAAATTGTCGCCATGTTAATGTAATACCTCTTGATGTATGACCATGAGAATTTTTGAAATGCACGTTTCCATCACGATCAACTCTGATATATTGTAGAGAGTCCAAAATCAAAGTCTTCATGATGTTATGCAAAGCCGCAGATCAGCAATATAAAAATGTCGTTTTATCATATTTTGCTTAGCAATGCGGCTACAAAGAGATTTGCTAGTAATCGAGCCGCACTCTTTTCTACTCCCATTGATCATACACAACAGCTAAATGGAAAGTGGGAAGTGGGTGTCACTCAACTTGTTTATAGCAACTGTGTCTATACTTTTGATCATGAGGTGATGACTATTAATATGAGACGTACAGCTGCTTACCAATGTGAAAAGGGCTGCCGAGTATACATTCCACAGTGGCCAAAGAAAGATCTCTTATCATGTAAAAAGTTTATATATGATTTCCTGAATAAAGAGGGCAGACACATCATCCAATTTACTCCGCACAATGATGATCATAATTATGTACATCATGTAGTTGAGAAAGATTGGATTGTTGGTTTAAGTCCAAGTTTTAGAAATGATTTAGGTTACCTCGCTAGCGCCTTAACAAGCTATGATAATTATAACGTTAATTACCACCCAAGTGGTTGTAAAGATTTGATTTACAAAGAGAAAGCTTTTTATGTGGATCTTATTCCGAAAAATGAAAAGACATTGCTGAAGAAGATTGTGATTAAGCCAAGAAAGACAAACATGACTCCTGAAACATTAGTAAAGAAATTTAATTTTCTCCATCGAGTTGATGGTAAACAAGTGGCAACATTGACTTATACGAAATCAACGGATCAAATCGTCATTAGTAAATTAGATGATGATGATGATCTAGTATTAGTTTGTTCAGAAGATTTTCATCAGTTCTTGCGACATCGCTCTGCGGGCCGTTCATGGAAATTTTGATATGCGCTATTTGAAATGTGATGGATCAAATCAAGTTGATACAGAATGGTCGGTATCTTTATACAGAAAGTGTGTAGAGCCTTTGAGTGGAATCTCACATAGAACAAGAGTGTTGACACCTCGCATGATCACTTCAGTTAAGATGGCAATAGATTATTTGAATGAAGTGATTCAAGATGAACATATTTCGTTTTCTGAAAAAGAAGGTGTGACATCTCTTCGTGTTAGCAGGAAAAATATTGAGCTGATCATGGACAATACCCTAAAGGACATTTTGGGCTTTGATCAAAATACGTTTAAAAGTGGTACTGTGACAAAAGCTAGCGCGCATCTATCATTATCGCGTCGTATTAACTATTTTCAGATATATTCCAATATTGGTGAAGATGTACGTGTGGGAGAAGTTGAAGCTCCATTGCTAGCAATGATACCATACCAGCCAAAAAGCTGCAGTATTTTATCTGAGCATACTTTCAAGAAAGTGCATTATACAAAGCTGAAATCAAACTACATCCCACAAATTGATATTGCCATTTATGACGATGCTGGTGCGTTGATTCCTTTTCATAAAGATGCTGTGACAAGTATCACACTCCATTTCCGAATGAAGAGTTAATGCAAACGCATTCATATTTTTCTCCAATGTGAATAATATGGAAAGTGAAAATAAGGACTCGTTTCTAATCTACTTACCCAGTAATGCTTCTATGAATAAATTTCCCAAAAATAAACCATCAGACTATCGAGTAGAATTAAATCGCCCACTACATTTAGAAGGTGAATGGGAGGTTGGCGTTTCTAGTATTTGCTATGATAGCAATATTCAGAATGTGAATGATTTGGAAGAAATGATATTGACTCCTCGCACCCATGATGGAATAACGATGAATAATGCATTCCAGTTCCCATACAATTTAACGTCAGATGGAAAGTGGAACTATGAATGGATTCAGATAAAATCAGATTATTATGGTCCATTTGGGAATGAGAAAATTATTAAGGCATTCAACAGTGGTAATACTTCCATCATGAAGAATAAAAATCAGAAAGCTTATGAGTTTACTATCTATCATTGGAGTGGGAGACAGTTCCTTCGCTTTCATTCTTTTACTAAAGGTCTTACACTGAGGTTGGATAATGAATTCTATCCACATCTCGGTTTTGGCCATGGACTACATCTAACGTCAATTGCTACTGCAAATGTTAAAAAGTTTATTCAAATCGAATCAACAAATTTCATTATAAATTTAAAATATTTGATAAAGATGTTGTAGAATGCGAAGAACGCATCATTTTGAAAAAGCGTGGTGTTCAACCTTTATCACTTATTGAGTTAGTAAAACGATGGGATGAGACTGTGGGTAAGAAGTATGGAGAGAAAATTATGGCGGACAAAAATAAGTTGGTTATTCAGAAATATAATGACAAACTTACAGTTTATTTCTCTCCAACCTTGCGCCATTTTGTAAGACATTATACACCTATTATTGGAAGCGGTGTGGTGTATGCTTCTCATGAATATCACACTAAAGCTGATTCAGTTAATGATGAATGGTGGGTGGACATCTATGGCGATCGCATCAAGAAAATTTACCAGTCTTATCAAGAATCTAAAGTTGCTATCAATATAATGCCGCGTCTATATCATACAGTTGAAAGCTTCATTCATGTAGTAAATCCTTATATACAACAGAAGTTGAAGCATGTGATGAAAAGTAAATATGATGTAAAGACACACCACATTTCGTTTTCAATTGAAAATCAACGCGTTGTTCTGAAACTGGGAGATGACATTCAATGTCAATTGAGTAAAAATTTGAAAAAACTCTTTGGTTTTTCAATGCTGCAAACTGTGGTTACTGCTGCGCATACGATTGGTATACAAACACCAATGACACTTGATAAACATGAACAGCACCTTTACATTCAAAGTGATTTGATTCTTCCTATTTCTGTTGGTGAGAAAAAAGAATACATTTTACGTGATTTCATTCATGATAAAGACGCTTCATATGAAATAGTCGAGAAGATGTTTGAATCTATTTTCTATCATCCCGTCGTCAAACAAACTATACCCTCTATTGCTATCAAAATTACCAATGGTTTACAAGAGTGCATCCATGTGAAAGATACTAAATCCCTCGTAACTTTAGTGTTTCGGAAAACAAAGTGAAGTCATTGTGATATGTTTATTGAAATAAAAATATGTGTATGAAAAAGTCTTTTCACAGATATAGGGGGAATGGGCTCACTGTAGGCATATATTCACAAGGAAGAAACGATCTAATGCGATACATAAAACAGCAGTGTTTATCTACAGAAATCAACATGAAAATACTAAGTTAAGGATGATTATGCTAAGACGTCTCCTGAATGTGGTAGTGTGAGTTTAATTCTTTTGGGTGGTGGTATGTCTGTATCAGGATGTCCATGTGGAAGAGATATGTTATGTTCTAACCAGCACCTCTTATCCTCCCATGCTGAAAGCGCGCGTTTCCTAAAAGTATGAGTTTTGATCTCATGCGACTTAGATTTTAAGATTGTCATATTGACAAACGTTATATTTTTATTTCTATAGGCTTCCCTGAAATTTTTATGTTTGATGTTAGACACCAATGATCTTGATATGCCTTCAGCGCGCTTAATACTATCGTCGCTATCCTTTAATTTCATACTGTACATTTTTGGACGGAGGAAAATCATTTCATCTATTTCCTTCCCTGCTGTCTCATCCTTAAAGCAGCCAAGTTTTGCCTTATTTTTGATGGAGTAGAGTGGATGATCAGTAGGATAATTTGATGTATCAAAATATCTTTCTAAAGATTTTCCTACTTCATTGAAATTTAAATCTTTTTGAGTGGTAATACCTAAGAAGAAACTATCTGTATCGCCACCCAACAAACGAACCTCTTTTACGAGAGGACATGGTTTTAGTATTTTATAAAAGAGTTGGTACATTTCAAGCTTAGAGTAATCTAGTACAGCTTGACCAATATAGATGGGCTTGCACAACTCAACTTCAGATTTTATCATTTTAACACCTACAAGGTCCTCATCGATAATGTCTCTATCGATGAATAGAGGTGATGAGACCAATTTCTTAAATTTTGTAACATCATTGACTAGTTTATAGTTTACACGTTTTCTAACATCCTCCATCGTCTTACCAAATAGACTATTATTCTTATACTTATAAAAATCTTTTTCAAAATTATTTTGGGCTAGTGCACGTTTCTGGCTGTTGCTATCAATATATGGTTTGAGGAAGGATTTCTGTCTAAATTTAATAATGCGGTGAACTCTTTTTAAAATCATGCCCATTTCTAAATAAAATTTTAAGATGCTAAAGTGAACTAGATAGTTTTCCTTATCATATTGGGTGAGTAAAAGTTCGCGACAAGGCTTATAGTCGGGCTGACCGCATGATTCTAAATCTTTATGGAATTGTTTCATAAAGTCGGAAAACATATCTTTGGTCACTTCACCTGATTCGGGTGCGAGTGGAAAATCTACGGTTTTATGTTTAATATTATTTGGATAGATAATATCAATCTCAAAATAATATCCCCAATCACCTTCATCTGGAATTGCTAGTATCTTAGAAGGGTTGGAGAGATGCTGAATTTCACTATCATCTAACCAGCTAAACTCAGAGTGAGGGAGTGGTTTGGATAGTGAACTACCATATAAATTATTTTGGTCATAATACTTAAGATAAGTCTGATCATCGCCTACTAATTTTGATTTTAACCTATGTTCATTTACAGATGTGAGACCACCGCGAATTCCTCGCTCAAATAAATTATACATCTCTGGATCTTGTAAGAGATGAATGGTCTCACCAGTCATTTTAAAAGCAGACTTAAAGGACATGGCTGGCAGACTGACAAAGTGGACGGGATCTAACTTATCTTCTTCTAATGCCACTCGTCGAAACTCCTGAAATACATCAGCCAGCAAAAATACATCTAACTTAAGATAGGCAATCATATATTCGCCAAATGTATGGCAGTCAAATTTTATCCATGCATCTTGTACATGATCATAATCTTCGGTCTTACATTCTGTGCCGGTCAAATCATTTTTAAATTTATCTATGGATGGAAGAGAAGTCTCGCCGAGTTTACTAATCGCATCAAAATATGCATATGGAAAGACTCCTTTCCGTGTGATGACTTCATCGGTTAGATTTGGATATTGTTTCTTAAGATTTTGTGTTAGTGGAAGAGACTTTAGATTTTGTACGAGAGAGGCCAGTGATGCAGTCATAAATTGGTAGGAATCTAAAAATTTTATATCAAAATAGACCGTCTTATTTTCTTTAGTTTTATCAACAGGCACTTTTGCTGTCATGGCCATAAACTTCTCTCTCGTTTGTGCTATTACATCAATCTTCCACTCTTTCATTTGACCTAAACCTCCTTTTATTATCATATGGCTGTCGTAGCCCTTGAAATTATGGAAAATGACGGGTAATGTACGCCGTTTCATCCTAAGTGAAAAATTGCATTTTGAACATAGTGCGTTTCTAAATTTACCAGTGATGTGATCATGGTCGCGCACTTTCTTAATCTTATCATCATCAAATGTTTTACTACATTTGGGACAAACGTTGCAACTATCAAATTTTGCTTGATCATCTGCTGTCATATGCAATGATCTGCGATAGAGTTCACCATCATACTTTTGTTGAAATTTTACAGCCTGTTCGAGGAATTGTAGGAATTGGTATATACAATCCTCACCTTGCCAGACGTGCATTTTATTTTTTCTATTTTGGAAATGGTCATGCTATACTTCATAGCAGGATATGGCTGCTGGCTTGTGGATGATATCATCGATATAACATTCGATGTCAGCATAGATGACACGAAGAGGACTTAGTTCATCGCCATTCTCTCTATATGAAAACTCCTTATCTTTGGGCATGCGCTCCATTTGTAGTTTACCTCGCTTACACCATTCGTAATGAGTTTCAAATCTATTTTTACTCCTAAAGTTGCGAATGCATCTGTCACAGTAATAAATCTCTGATGAGCTAGAATTTCTTAAGTGGTGGTGTAAGCGAGAAATTTTGGGAATACCGCAGTAGTGCCATTCCTCACTATCATCCTGTCTTACTAAAAAAAGGTTGACAACGTGGTCATAACAACTCGAACGCGAGTTGTAGCGGACACCCTTCAATCCCTTTTCCCAAACATGGAGAACTATTTTGATGTTGTTCAATTTTTCAAATTTTTCTATATCTTTAATTTTCATATCTTCACTATTGCAGTCATCAAACTTTAATTCATTCTCCCACTGTTCATACTTACTCTTACGGTATCGGCTATACTGTACATCATTATAGTGGAGAATGGAGAGGACGGCATACTTAAAACATTGCGATTCGCAATCTACAGAAATGACTGCTGCTTTATTTCTTAAATTTTCCGGAAGTTTAAAGGAGCCTCGTCCAGAGTAGTTCTCTAATAAAGTGATTTTAATCATGGCGGTCTCAATACCATCAAAAACGAGTCCACTATCACGCTCGTTAAATTTATCTATGTTTAAGTTTAACCCTTGGATATGAAAATTTATCCAAGACTCGCAGTCTACAACTTCGGTTGCAGGAGAGGAGGGTATGTGAAACTCCAACCTCTACTATTTGACCAGTATGGTGGTCGATTTTTACATATTTTATTTTGAGATAGATGAGCGCCTTCATTCTAAAATTGACTAAATTGTTGAAGAGCGCACCAATCAAAGATGAATTTTGATGAAACCATTCTTCAAAGTCAGTAATGGTTTCTGAGGATTCCATCTGGTAGTTCCTCACTAAATTATTTATCGACACTTCAGAGAGTCGGATAGAGGAGGTGCTGTTAGTATAACTATCGTCACTGTGTGTATGTCGAAGTCTATGTGAAGATAGTTCAAAATGTGACTCAAAAGACTGAATGCATAAATCGCAAGAAAAGGAGACATCGTTAACAGAATCATCCCCACCTTCGGAGATTGATGCAGACTTAGGTCTACAAACACCTCGCTTGATGTGTCGGACGAGATCACGCTTCCTCGTGAAGATGTGCCCACAGTCAGCACATTCCCGATCGTTGCATTCCCGCGACAATGTTGACATGGACTCGCTCGAGATGGGACTGGTATCACCTGAAAGAGAAATCATTCTATCATCTCTGTTCAAGTCTCAGTGTATTGTTACAACCTACCTTGACTCAACAACTCTAAACTTTCCTCGAGAAGGGAGGGCGTTGGTGATGAAGTTGATGCCTGAAATTGAGGAAGATGCTATTAGCCACACGTTTGAGGGAGATGAGTGAAGAAATTTTCAACTTACCATTTGAACGAAATTATGTTTAAGGTTGATACTTCAACAAGATAGAGACTTCACTCAAATTTCGAATTCACGAGAGAGCAGTTCACTTGTACGCCTCAAATATAGAATTCGCCAGAGAACACTTCACTTATACGTCTCAAAGACAGAGTGAAATGACACGAATGTCACTTTACATATATACTTTCATATTCATCATTCATTGGCTGTTCATTCTGATTGGTTGCTTGTTGATACTTAAGAATTAGAAAACATTTCAAAGTTATTATTCACAGTCAACATGACAAGCCCTCCGACAACACCAAACACAAAATTCTCTTCTCCATGCTCAACACCAAAGGCGCTCGTTGCACCAAACGCTCCAACGAAGGGAAAGGTAGAGAAGGTGTACCGACTGGACAATATCAGAAAGTTGTCATTAGCAACGGATGACGAAGAGGAGAGTGTATGTGAGAAGGAGTGTCCCGACTTAACAGGCGTGAGGTGGAAGTATCTCCAGTACGATACTGACGATGTGATTGAGATCACCAGCACCAAATTCTTCCACCAATTATGGGAGTGGTACACCCCTAACTCCCAGCCACGAACTATGGCGGACTGGGAGTATATCGACAAAGTGAGGCTTGCACTGGAAGAACGATTAAAGCAAGTGAACTGTTTTTGTTATCTATGTGAAGCGAGACTCTGGGACGATATTGACGATGAAGACCTTTTGAAATACATGCCATAATAAATTTTTATTTCATATTATCTTTGCTTTCATACTGACTTACTTGAATGGGGCTTCAGTGGATGATTTAACCATGTATACTTTTTCATTTGGAAATAGTAGCACGCTTAGTCTAACTTGTAAATCTTAAAACATTTCATATGGGCGATGATGATAGATGAAATAGTGTCAAATAAAATTAAGATAGCTTACACTTCTGATACAGGGATAGCAATCGACTGCGATCCATGTGTAAAGAGCTTGTTAGACTACGGAAGAGAGAAGTGTGTTATGTTGCGTGTGGCGCGTGAGTGTCCTCCCATTTCATTCCATTCATCAATTCGTCTCATTGATAGAGACAGGTAGAACTCATGGTTCTCATAACATATGCAATGGAAAGTTTTAGGCAACCTTCGACAGTTGGCTAAATGTCGCCCTGGCGCGAATGCATACTACGTTGAGACAGAGGCAATCACTTGCAAACATGACGCAGAGAGGTTTAACAAGATTGACCATTGCCGAATGTCCCTTGCGGTATACATAGCTACGGGTTTCACCGCCGCCCTTTACAGGAACGCCCGTCGAAAGGAAGTATTACACCGAACTTCATTTGCAACGTTCAAGTTGACTGATAGCAGATTCAACTTAATGATAGTATTCGCCAGTCTAAAGACTGCCCAGGGCAAACCGCGTGGAGGTTCTATCAAATCTTGCCCCATGGTGGCCCTTAAGAGAGCCGTTGGTTCGTTCACGTCGCATCTGAAAATAGAAAGAAAATAGATGAAATTATATTCAAGTGATAGAGATGATATTAACTTACCATAAGAGAAATTTAGCCGGTTCGTGACCCCTTCGATGGTGGTGGGTGAGGCAAGTACTTGGCCGGCAGTTTTCGTTTCCGGTGGCCCAATTCCTTTATTTCGCCATCATGCTTGATGGAGACATGGAGACAGCGCATCTCCGCCATTGCTCCCTCGTAGCATTCGAACGTGCTGTCGACATCCTCACTTTGCAGCAGAATGTCATCAACAATCCTGCTGTTGATAATTGGTAGGTGGAGTGTTGTTCTTCTCTCCTTGTGCTGCTCGTTCTCAACCATTTTCATTTTTAGTTGCTCAATCTTGAGCTTAAGCACCCCTTCTTGTGATTTTAAATTTTTAATATTTGCTGCCTGCTCTTCAACTCGCTATTCACTTTGCAGTGCCCTATCCCGAAAAGCCTCCAAATTTATGACCTGCGTTTTGAGGTTCTTGATTTCCTCGACTTGAGCTTTCAGGTTAAAATTTTCACCTCTCGAAGTCTCGCATTCGTTTCTAAAGCGACTCAGCTCATCTTTCAATTTATTGAGCGCAAACTCCTGGCTAACTTTGGCAGCCTGATCGTCCTTATTCCAGGCTAAAGTTTGGGCTTTAATTCCCTTCAATTTTTTCGGGGAAGATTGGCTGATTGGCTTCGCTATTCCTTTAACGGACACTACAACCTCCTCAGAGTCGGACTCGTCTGAGGTGTCTGAATCACTGCTTAGATCATTTCCTGTAATCGGAACAGCAGGATCGGCTATTATTGCATTCTGCAATTCTTCATTTCCTGTAGTCGGAACAGGAGGATCTATGATATCTGCAATTGCATTCTGCAGTTCTTGATCCAAATCGACCAATTCAAAATAGGGGGCTATGATTTTGCCTATGTCCGAAGTTGTATAATTTGGGAACTTCACAACTGGACAGTTCTGATGCCTCTCATAAAATTGTTCGTGCTGCTTGCCTCTTAAAAACTTTTGGCAATGTGTACAGCCGGAAACAACACCTTTCTCAACATGAATGTGAGGCGTGTTCTTATACTTATTCAAGTGGCGTTTAAACTCACCACCTCTCTTCACTTCACCACAAGAGCACTTTTTAAATAGAAATTTTGAGTTGCCTCCCATATTCTGTAGAAGGAAAGATAAAATAGAATTACTGAAAAGTAACATTGACAATCATTTTAAAAATACAACTAATATGTCATTCAATACTTGAGGATAGACAAGCTAGGCTGATGAATCCGTTACAGGCATTACTCAGAGGGGATCTTATCCCGACTCCAAGGCCTCGGCCCTCAAATCCAACCTCCCACGGACAGAGCGTGCGTCATATCACTGTGTTGGTATTCGGACCCCGATTTTGACATGAAAACCGGTGGAGTTATTTACATCAGGAAGCAAGTCTCGAGCCGAAGCTCGCCTCTGACAACTTTATAAAGGTCTTTATTGAAATCAGAAGGTTTGAAAACCCCGAAAATCGCCAAAAATAGCGAATTTAAATTTTTCAACTTTTTAGCACTACTTATGAAATTTTATAAGTAGTCTATCACGTAGGGCAGGTCAATAGCGACCGAACCTTTTTTGAATCAAGTCAAACGGACTTGTAGAAGCAAAGTTACAAGCCTTTAAAGTTTTGGAGTCTTTTATGGCCTGGAGACGAAGGCCATCTCCTGGCTAACCTCTAACTCTGACGCCTTAGCTGATATCAGCAATGAAATTTTCTAAGTCGGTTACTTACAGAAACCCGGAATTTGGAATGTCCGATGCTATCATCGGAGCTCAGGGAGACTACCTACCTTTGGCAATCTCTTGTCTGAATGACAACTCACTGTCGGTTCCCAGCTTATATAGTTTGTGACGATCAGCTGATGACGAAATATCCATCATCCAATAACTTAAAACGCTTCTATCATCGATTCTGGAGGTCCGATTGAGCTGGAAATATACCATTTCAATGCAGAATTTGACGCTGAATCCAAATCTGGCCTCCGTTTTCCCATCCGATGCTTCGTTTTGGCTCTACAGTAGGCAGCCATCGCAAAAATTCTAACTCGTTTTTTCGAAAAAATTTTGTGATGAAAAATTTTTTCTCTCCGATTGACTTGAAACTCACCATACAGATAGAGAATTTGACGCTGATTCCAAATCTGAAATCCGTTTTGCTCTCCGATGCTTCGTTTTGGCGCTACAGCCCAAAACGTCCAAAATTCTAACTCTGTCGTTTTTCGACAATCTCCCAAAATCTTAAATGGCGTCTCACATCTAAACGAAGACAGATATGAACAAGCCGATTCTTTCAGTGAATTTGTCTCACTCTTAGCTTTCAAACGAGCTATGGCACGACAAAATCCGTCCACTGGAAGCCAAGATCGAAGCTAGCTCTCCCGAGGGGGGGGGACGTCAGCGAAATTTTTTCTCTCCGATTGCGTTCAAACTCACCATACCGATGCAGAATTTCACGCTGAATCCGAATCTGGCCTCCGTTTTCACATCCGAGCACTCCTTCCACTCGAAACAAACAGCCCATTTTACAACCCAACATTTAGCAGATTGCACGAAAAACATCACACACTATAGCCTCAAGACAAATCCTGGCGGTCGCCCAAGTCCACCACGACACTCTGTCGTTCCAGAGGGGGGGGGGCGCCGGTCGAGTGTTCGCCGTTTTATTACTACTGACGTGAGCTAAGTCTAAATTTACTTCAAACATGCGTGTAAAATGTGACGAAGTTCAGATATTTCGCAAACTCACATTGAGTGATACAAGGTTAAGATAGAAAGATACATTGAATTATTATTCTGAGTAGCAAATTCATGTTGCCTTTCTTTACCTGTATGCAGATGTAGATCTATTCAAAGATGAAAGGCATAGAAATCCGACTTTTCTGCTTGTTGAAGTTGGTGAGGTTAGAATGGACAGCAGCTGTTTGTTGATGGTCAGTTCAACCGCCCATGTAGGCACCGTCCTAGGTCAATGTTGCTAGATATTAAGAGTAATGAAACATGCAACTGTTGTATCTTCTGTAAGGCGATCTACTGCAAGTTATTTTATTAAAATGCTTTCATGTGCAAAGAGAAATGATAATCACACTGATAAGCTGTCCGTATCTTCCCATTTTCAGCCCCTGGAAACCAACATCGTTAAGATGCCGTTGTCATGTCGGCGCATGTCCACGACGCAGCATTGCTTTCAATGTCCACATCCTTTCTGGCTCTTCTCTTATCATTGAGTGTTGGATTTCTATGACACAGACACTGTGATTTTGAAGATAATGACGTGTCAAAGGTGAACATCCTATACTATGCAAATTAACCCCCATAGCTTACTGAGACCCTGATACGAACCCCAAATGCTACATTGATTAAAATGAAACCGTCGTAAGTGTGAAGACGTTCTTTAAACTTAGATAGCGATTTCTGTTGTAAACTACAGAATAATTCAATGCTCCCTCTGATATCCCATGAATTCGGTTTATGAACGGATCCGGAGATGTTGCCCAGCTCATTCAGATTGATTTAACTTGAAATTGTCGGGAATTCGTGGGTAATCCTCTGCTTCACCCAGGCGGCTAGTTCTGGGTCGTGGCTCACAGTTTGTAGAACACTGACCCATGTACGGACAAGTCTGAGGATTGTTGGGCGAAAGGCTGCAATTATTCATTCGACTTCATTCGCATACACATGTATAATTGTTTAAGTAATCAGAGTCAAAATACAATTCAAGATGTAGCAAATAGCAAATTTGTTTGCTAACAATTTCACTATTTGCATTACTCCGATTGCTATTTAAACAACAATATCGTTACAGAGTTCTGCGAATGTATTTAGCAATTTAAACAGAGGAAACAATAGAAGGATTGATGCAAAATACAGGAATGAATTGTGAGAATAAGTCCAAACTACAGATTGTTTCATAAAAAATGGATCACCCTTAAACATCGCCTTAACTTCCAATTTGTCTAACTCCGCCAAACTTGAACGAATTTCTCTGAAATTTGGAAGATATGTCAGTTGTGCTTACTAATATCATTGTTGGAAATTTCAAGCATGAATATTGAGTTGTTTTCCTGTTATAGATAAAAAAGTAGTAGATAATTTGATCTTCATTTAGCAATGTTACACAAAATCATACCTCACTCTTATAAAATTACATTTGTTTCCTTTGTTATGTAATATGTTGTTCTACAAGCCAAAAGCTATCAAGCAAAACAAAAATAAAGAAAATCGGGCAATCAGAGCCAGTATAGCACCATTATTCATCAACAATAATGTAACTGCTACATGTGACTAACTGGACTTCATGTTCCATAGCTTCCTGACTTCGTTGCGGTGGTGTTGGCAGCACTCCTGATTGCTTTCAGCTAGAAATCTATCTCTTACCGGTTGAAGACAATACAAAGCACAAATGAACAATAACGAGATCGCATTCACAAAAGGCAAAGTGTCAGCCTTGGTAGAATTAGGGTTTTCTTTGCGAGCTACAAGCAAACGACTAAATGTCCCTTACACAAATGTGCATCGATGGCATAATGATGATTTTCGACTCTGTCGTAAAGAGGGCTCTGGCCGTCCACGCAAAACATCCAAACGTAGAGACCGCCTAATTTTGAGATTTGTTAAAGTTGATCCAAGTCTCTTGTTAACTGAGATGGCTGCACTAGACTCGTCCATTTCTAAGTCCACTATTCGTAGAAGACTTATTGAGTCGAATTTCAAGAGCTGTAAGAGGCCCTCTCAGATCGAATTATCAGATCAGCATACAAAAAGACGTCTCAGATGGGCAATGAGTCATTGTCACTGGCGAAATCAATGGGATCGGGTTGTCTGGTCTGATGAGGCATCAGTCCGTCTGAAGGATAGTGATGGTCGATTGAGATTATGGATAAAATCTGATCAGGAAATTCCGAGACATTTACATCGTCCCCGGGTACAAGGTGGTGCGACTCTACTGATTTGGGCTGGTATTTGAACCAATGGCAGCTCTGAACTTCACATACAGCAAGGAACCATGAATTCTGAACGCTATGTGAATGTTTTACGAATGAACATTGGCCAAATGACAGATCAACTTGGTGATCCATCGACTTGGTTATTTATGGATGATAATGCTACGTGTCACAGGAGTAGTAGAGTCAACTTATGCAAGTCTCAATTAGGGCTTAGGACATTATCTTGGCCAGCTCATTCTCCTGATCTGAATCCCATAGAAAATGTATGGAGTATTCTAAAACGCAACGTTCGTCGTTCACTGCTACCTACAGATGGCGTATTACAACTTACGTCACTGTTAAAAAGAGAGTGGAGAAAGTTAGATCAGTCAAAAATCAACGATATCACCAAATCAATGCCTAGACGAATTGGTAATGTCATTGACAATAAGGGTACGGCCACAAAATATTAGCTTCTTAAGAACCGTTACTGTATCATAGCTTATCAGATTATATAAGGACATTTAAATATATTTGGGACATGAAATAACATGAAAAATGCTTTCTGTATCATACTTATGTTTTATTTAGTCAAATTTTAGGATGATCCACTTTTTATGAAACGGACTGT
>CAJQUW010000479.1:0-67403 GCA_907163375.1 Prostheceraeus crozeri | reverse complement strand
ATATTATTAATGGAAAACAGACCTCGAAATGCTGCAACAGTGCGTTCAAGAACATGGTTATGAACATGGTGGTGAGCTCATCAATAAAACGTGAAATATTTCATACCCTTGCAGATTTTAAACGTAGAAGACCAAGATATCAAGTCATATTTGGTTGTATCAACTATCGCAATATGAAAGAAGGCGGTACAAGCATACTTAGGGGAGTGCATTATGTGAAAGGGCAATCACTCTTAACCAAATTCCTAGGACAACAGAAAGTACCTACTGTGAATAGATTGAAAGCAGCAGTTCGTTATGTCATGCGACATAACGCCTAAGCAAACTACGCTTTATGTTGATACTTTAACATGGAGTTTACAGCAGTGTTTCCCAGTAATGCTCAACCTGAGCGATATGAAAATACAGCTGCTGAGTTTGAGACTGATTTAACACAGCCGATTGACTTAAATGGTGATTGGGAAGTGGCCCTGCAAGATTTGAGCTATGTGAATAATATAAGAACCATTGCAAATGAAGAGATTACATTAGGCACTGCAACGAATCAAGACTTGTACTTTCCAAAACTAGAGCGAAATGATAAAGTACATACCTACAACTTGAATGAACATGCAGCAGAGTGGAATTCTATTCCTACAGTAAACACCCGTCGGGGAAAGCGAGCTGTTGATGAGATTGTAAATGGCCCTACTTTAATTATCACTGCAGATACAGACATACCCATTGCTAAAAATGCTTCACCCCTGAAATGGAAACAACCTACAAACCCATCATTCCGTCATCGTTTAGAGCAATCATACTATTATATGAAAATTCAACGCCTATTGAATGTTATGAATGATTTGGCAAAGGATCTATGGTTCTGGCAAATGGATCCAAATCTACATAAAGTTACCCTCTACATGAGACCGACTACTATTTCCCATGGATTTTATGTGAGTGGACCTCTGCAAAAGATATTGAATCTTAAATCACGGTTCTTTCTACCTATCACAAAATTTGCAGAAGTAAAAGGAGGCGGTGCTTCCCTTTGAGATTCAAAGTGGCCATGAAAGAGTATCAAAAGGCAGATTAAGAAAATCCAAATTGGCACAGGAAAAAATTAATATTACCCTTCTTTCCCTTGAATCGCCTGCTGAGCGCTTTGTTGCTTTTTCAATCTGGTTACTGTTGATGACATTGATCAACAGGTAATGAAAATAATAGATTATCTTTGTCCATCACTCGAGACCCACAATAAAGCAAAGGATTGATTCGAAAATGATTGAGCGTTCCACTCACATTGGATTTGTTCCATCAATTTAAATTTCGTGTGATTTGCCTCTCTTTAAAAACAGGACGTATTATTGGTATACCATGAATGGGGGAATGTGAAAATAACATACTGAACAGCAATCCGATTGTGAATGGTCCTTTAGTTTCCAAACGTACGAACCCTGTTTACGTTCCCCGTCTTACATGGAAGCCAAATAAAAAGTTACCGATACCTCCAACGCATCTATAGAAATGGTTATGAAGTTTGTACATACTTGAACACGGGTGTATAACAATCTACATCATATCATTTAGACTATGATTAAAGAAAATACATTCTGTATCAGTGTACATAGGTAAACGGTCATTCCACATTTCAAAAGAGTGACAAAGGATTTTAGGATTCAAACGTGACATATTTCTACGACGAGAAGTACTGTGGTCTAACATCCTGGTTGTCGATTGAATATCAATACTTCTACATTTACAATAAACTAATCCCATTCACACAACGATGGTGGTCAATGGTTCCCCTTTTAAAGATATATTTCTATTGACAGTGGCGTCCTTTGGTGTGACCATGCACAGGGAGTTCCTGAACAAGGTATTACATTCCAGTCAATGTATCACGATTATCCCCATTGCAATTTGGTATCTATGATGATAGTGGTTAATCCCTATTCAATTCATTGGTGGTCGTGACAGTCTTAACACTTCATTTGCGTCAGTCAAGAAACATCAAATCAACTTAATGTTGCGTGTGGCGGCCATCAATGTCTTTTCTTTCTTTGATTAGGTGGCGTTAACGGCGTGGTCTATAAACGACCGTTTGGCGGCATTTCTGTCTAAGTCAAAGGCTTTTTCACTCTGAAAAGTCAGCCTCGTTTATGAAAGGCTCCCTCTCAACCGTTTGTGAGTGAGCTGCTTGCAGCCTTCAATCATTTGTCTCTCTTCCTTTCCTCATTTTTGTTGAAACTTTCTCATCAACTATCCTTCTTCGTAGGAGTTGAGGATCGCAAAGAGGTGGATGGTTTCCGCTTGTCGCATTGGACTATGATAGTAAATGCAAAAACACTCTTCTTTAATATGGAATGATGCAGGTGTGATTGATAAATGGCTGGTCGTCCAATGAGGGAGAGCACGAGAGCAGGGATGAGAGAATCTATAATAAGTGCGGTGCAATGACCAATTTTCCTCATAATATCATTAACAATGGATACAAACCACCGAACGCCTAATGCCATGCTCATCCTCCAATGCCCCTCGCAAGAGCCAAGTGAAAACCCATTACGATGGTGGAGTAGAGCCGCTAGAGTTGGAGTGAGGACGAAAAACCATCATTCATCTCCGACGATGAAAAAACCATCATCATCTCCGACGATGAAAACCAATCTCCGACGATGAGACGGAGAAGTCAGAGGTGGCCAGTATGGTGACTGTGATATTCTGCGAGGTGGCATTCCTCAGTGTGTCAGCGAAAGACATTGTAAATGAGAGATGATATCAACATTTTACGAAGGTTGGCAATGCTTCTTCTCCCCAAATATCAACCTCAGCACAATGAAGAGGAGTTTGCATTATGTTAATGTTATGTCTTCGCCTTGTGGTGGAAACGCATTGTGCCGAATTTGGAATAAATGTATTTATCATGACATGTTGTTTTTTATTTTTGACATAAAGATGGGATTCTCACTCATTAGACAGAAGTAAAAGTTTTAATCATTTTGTAAGATGGGTAGAGGGTTTTCGAAATAAAGTTGTTGATTTAAAGTTAGAAATAAAAATAAAGTTATATCACAGAGCCCATTTGTCGCTGTTTGTAAGATAGGTGAAATAGAAAATGAAGTCAGGATCACTTCACTGTTCGTAAAGTTAGAAATAAAGTTGACGTTTGTAAAATTGGAAATAAAGTTGTTGACTGTAAGTTAGAAATAAAGTTATACCCATGTCACTGTTTGTATGATAGGTGAAATGTAAATGAAGTTTGAATTTTCTAATAGGGAAACATTTGGCAACTGTTACCAGTAAAACTTTCTAACACTGAAAGTAAGTTACAAGACAATCTACACTGTGCAGTAAAACCTTTTCGATAAAACTTTCTAGTGCTGCTGTGAGTTCGGTCAGTCATACAACGTCAATGATCAAACTTTATTTTCACAAACGTGTGTCGTAGTAAAATTATTTGACTGTACTAAACTTTGCTTTTGCAAACCCTGATACACTTTCTGACGACACTCACGAATAAACGTCATGATCAAACTTTTCTAACTATACATCAACCTGTGTTGCAGTAAAAACTTTTGCACAAACCATGATACACTTTCTGACTAGACTTATGAATAAACGTCATGATCAAACTTTTCTAACTATACATCAACCTGTGTTGCAGTATAAACTTTTGTACAACATGATAAATTTTCTGACGACACTGACAAGAGCTTGTTCACTAGCGAAGAGAGAAGTCTGTGATGTGTTGCGTGTGGCGCATGAATGTCCTCCCGTTTCATCCCTTCATCATTTTTCTTCCCCTCTGCATTCCATATCCGAAGATATGTGGCGGGCTTGGGACCGCTTTAGCTGCATTAGAAGGGGGGCCCTTAAAAGAGCCCATGGGTCGTTCTCCGTCCACCGACACTCTCACTTCTGCCAACACTCTGAAAGAAAAAGAATAGGAGATTAGAGGCGGCAAGGAAATGATGATTTTGAAGTAACTTACTGGGCAACTTCTTCCGAACTTTTCGGACGACGAAGTCCTCCAGCTCTCCAGTGATGTTCAAATTGATATGTAGGCACCGGACTCCGTCGCCCTCATAGCATTGCTGAGTCACATTAGGGTCGTCAGTGATTGTGGGGACGTCACATATATTATTTTCAAAGAGGGGAAGATGGAGTTCATACACTCTTCTTTTTCTACTCTTCAAACACTCATGCAGTCGCTCAACTTCACCCGCCAACCTCTTATTTATACCCTTCACTTCCTCCGTCTCCTTCACCACGCTTCGCATCCGCTCTATCTCTTCATCCTTCCTCGACAAACTCGCCTGCAAACTCTCCAACAAACCTGCGTTCCTCATCAACTCGCTCCTTTCCGCCATTTATTCCTTCTCCTTCTTTCTCATACTCTCCAACTCTCCAACTCTTCCCTCGTTGCCCTATACCCCTCAACCTTCGCCACCAGCTCTTCATTCTCCTTCAAAACTTTTCTATTTACACTTTCCAAACCCATCACACGATCCTTCAACCTAACAAATGGCTCCGTCTCACTTCCTCTTCCCGCCGTGGCGATGACGCTGCCATCGGCTTACCCACTTCCTCACCCTCCCCCTCCAGTTGACCGATATCCCCAAACAAATCCTTAATCACCTTATCCAAGTCAACATCATCCTTCTTCTTCATTTCCGCTCTCAACTCAACTTCCTCACTCGAACTCTCATCACTCGCCTTCGTCACCACTTTCTCCCCAACCACGCTCTCAATCGTTGCCACCGCCTTCCTCACCTCTTCCCTTTCCATCAACTTTCCCTCAAACCACTCCTTGAACCCTGCCATAGCTATATTACCACTTGGACACTCGTTGTGATCCTTAATAAATGCCACCTCATTCCCTTCCCCACATACCACCCGATGATGGACGCACACTCTCAACACCACCTCTCTCACATGCACGCCCACCGTCCCCTCTTTAATGTGCTTCCTCAGCTCACTACCTCTGGCAATCTTGCCGCAACTGCATTTGCCAACCAACATTTTTGCATTGCTTGATTTCGTCATTATGATTCTGTAAAGATAGAGTAAAATTTGATGGCAAGTGTTTATAGGATACTACTTGCTGATATGCATTGAAAGACTAAGTCATCAAACATTTGATAGCAAACGTTGGAATAAAATCGTCAATCAAAGTTAAAGAGTATGATTCCTAGCTTTATCCTAAATCCCAAAGTTTGATAGCAAACCTTGTCAGAGCACTAACGGTTCGTCTTGCAACTTGAAACAGGAGTGAAGACTAGAGAAAAGTCGCGGTTTATATACCCAGCGAGCACAAAGCTATGATTCAGACCTTCCTTATTTGGTCATGCTTTTAACTTGACAACAGCAGTTTTACCATGTATGGGCATGGGCAGTCACCGTGCTTTCTGTTACCAACTCCCAACACAATGACGGATTCCCCTATGACGCGAAAAGGTTTGACGTCAATGCTTGCAGTAACCATCCCATTTTTACCAAGTTACAATGACAAACGATAGACGTTGCCAACCCTGAGTTACTGAGGCTAGACGAAGAAGGCCTGATAGCAAGCCAGCAACCGTTTGGGTGTTAAGCTCTTGAATCCGTTACAGGCATTACTCAGAGGGGATCTTATCCCAGCTCCAAGGCCTCGACCCACAAATCCAACCTCGGGCGGACAGAGCGTGCGTCATATCACTGTGTTGGTATCCGGGCCCCAGTTTTGACATGAAAACCGGTGGAGTTATTTACAAGAGGAAACGACCCAAGTCACAGAGACTCATAAACGACTGCTTTTTATTCAAAAACTTTAATTATTATCATTAAATATGAACTTAAATTTTTCAGTATTTTACTACTACTCATAAAACGTTTATAAGTAGTCTGTCACCTACAGCACAGCAAGAGCTGTCGAATGTTTTTTGAATCAAGTCTAAAGGACTTGTAGAAGCAAAGTTATAGCCGTTTGAAGATTTCGGCCTACTATCATCAAATGGTCAGTCATGCTATACTGACTAACCTATAAGTCTGACACCTTATCTGATATCAGCAATGGAAAGTCAGAAGTCCGATATTGGAACTCAAGAGAAACGACTTACCTGTAGTCAGTTTCTCAACTTAGTGAAATTCCTCTCCCGATCCCATTCTTATATACCCTGTGAATATGCAATCGATAAGAGGGGGGGGGTGGGGGTCAAAACATCATTTGTCTCAAATTTGACGCTGATTCCAAATTTGGTCTCTGTTTTCCCGTCCGACGCTTGCTTCACCCGCTAGAACGATTTTCATAAACATTCTAAGTCTGTCGTTTTTCGCCCATCTCCCAAAATCTTAAATGGCGTCTCACATCTAAACGAAGACAGATACGAACAAGCCATGTTTTCCACTGAATTTGTCTCACTCTTAGCTTTCAAACGAGCTATTGCACGACTTTCTACCATCTCTACAACCAAAGTTGGAAGATCGTTGCCGAGGGGGTCGGGGTGGGGGTCAGAACTTTTTCTCTCCGATTGAGTTGGGAAGATGTTCCTAGACCCAAAATTGGTCAAAACGTCCGAATTTGCACTCCATTTTCCCATCCGAGCACTCCTTCATGTGGAAAAACGACTTTTCTCATCCCAAAACCTCCAAAACCTGACTTTTTCCAACTCTGACAGTTTCTTGCCATTTTCCTCCCTAAACCCAAGAAAATGAGTCCAATCTGAGCTTTCCACTGCCTTTTTCTCATTCTCAGCTTTCAAATGAGCTATGGCACGACTTTCTACCATCTCTACAACCAACGTTGGAAGTGTGACAGGAGGGGGTGGGGGTGGGGGGAACAGTTTCCTCCTCACGGGCCCATTCCTCCCAGCCCATCCTTGGCCATGTCCCTCACACTGCCTGCCAGAGGGTGGGGGTGGGGGCTGAGTCAGCATTTCACATTTTGTCCTTGCGCCTGCAATGGGGTTACTACTGGAAGCTGTGTGACTCGGGTTGTTATTCACATTTTTCTTTTTTAGTGATATTTTTTTTCTTTTTCTCAAAATTTGGCTTTTTTGTAGGTTTTTTGGTGCACGATCACGGATGATTGATGATCTTGGGGGTTAAGAGTCGTTGGAAGAAACGTTGTCAAAAAAATCGGCTGAAAATTCTCATTTTTTCGGGATTTATGACTATGGCAATCTTTTATAACTTTTGCTGTTTTAACTCTGGCTGCGTTTAATCAATCGCCTTCATTACATACATGTGTCTATTCAAATGCCTCATGTAGGTATTTTTCCGTTGTATAGTCAGGCTTTCAAAACTATTCATTTCCCTCATCCCTGCACTTTATCTTCTTTTCCTGGATACATTCTAGCTAACTATAGAACTAGCAATTTCTATGAAAACCTATATTTCTATGGTACAAATTCAAAGTGTACAGTACATTAAACGTTTAATGTACTGTATGCATTATTGTTCGTGAAATAAGTATATGACAAATGCCTCGATAGAGGATTTAAATGGTCAGAATGTCCGAGTGGCGAAGCCACGAGGATATTTGGCCATTTGGAACCGATATTGAGGCATTTATAACATATTTATAGCACTGTATGTAATGATATCAACATTGACAAACATAATTGATATATTCAACCATAGATTTGGGATTCTGTATTCTTGGAGATCTAGAATATCTAGGTTTCCATAGATTTATTTTCATTTTTAGATTTGAAACCTTGGAATTCTATGGATTCAGTCTTATCTATCTATGCATTCGTTGTAGGAGTCCATGGATAGCAAAGGCATGAAAGATCGAATTCTATGGTTCATCCACAGACTACAATAGCACTATGATTTAGAAGTCCATGGATTACCTGGTATATTCCATGATATTCTCAATGATGTTTGAAATTTGAATCATGCATAATCTAACTGGAATAATCTGGTCATTTTATCCAAGCTCATCTCCTGAAAGGTTTACACGATAATGGCTTCACGTATTACTGAAAATTAAATTCCCACTTCCAGTAGATTTGCATCAACTACTGACACTGAAATTCAAAGCCATCTAAATGAAGTGACCCCAAAAAATACTATTCAAAAAGCGAAGTGGGCATTTAAGCTATTTAAGAGTTGGCACGATGAATGGAAAATTAGAATTCACGGTCCATTAAAGGTAATCAAGGGAATTGATGAATTTACCGAATCCGATTTGAATTACTGCCTCAAGTACTTCTTTTCTGATGTCAGAAAAACTGATGGTAGCAGGTATCCACCGTCAACTTTAAAAGAGCTTGGAGCGATGATTCAATACAATTTCATACACAACTACAATTTTAATTTCTCCTTATTCAAAGATCCTCAGTTTCAAGAGTCGCGCATGGTCCTAAATGCTGAAATGAAACTGTCAGCTAAGGCTGGTCTTGCTAAACCCAAAAAGCGAGCAAACAATATACCGATTGAAGCCGAAGATGAATTGTGGCGAAAAGGAACTTTTGGATATTCAAATCCAAAACAACTTCAGCAAACGTTGATTTATCATCTTGGATTGCATTTTAGCTTAAGAGCAGCTCAAGAGCAATATGATTTGGACTACGGTGAGGATTCACAAATACGCCTTGGAAAGGATGAAAATGGTGACTTTCTTGAATACACAGAGCGAATGTCTAAAAACAAACGTTATGATATACATGAACAGTCGTGAATTATTACTCTGTTGGTTACTGTTGTTTTAATTGTATGATTTAATACTCTATCAATTCATCATCGGCTTGAAATGACATCAGCTGTGACCTTGGTTTCAATGATATCTTGTTGGAAAGTTCTGTAGATTTCATGGTAGGTCTTAAGTCTATACGAACCTCATGTGTAACGTAGAAAGTTTGCTACCTGAGTGGCATAGATGTTTTTTGTGACTTGATTAACTTATGTTGCTTGGTGATTTTTTGAACTGATAAATTACTTTCGATTGTAAATGCCGAATGTACTGGATGACCTGTAAGTAGATAAATTTTGATATATAATATATATTTGGATATAGTGACAAAGGTTTTACAAGCTAGCCGGGCATAATGAAAGCGATGAAAAAGATAAGTAATTTTGATGGCAGTGAGGACGTAGAGAGGTGGATAGATCGTTTTGAGTTGGCTGTAGAGATAGATGGGATTGCTGAGAAGGAGGCACAGGTTTTATCCATGTATTTAGCGGATGCGGCGTATGATGTCTGGAAGAATCTGAAAGAGCAAGATAAGAAGGATGCAAAAGCAATCAAGGCTGCTTTGCGTAAGACTTTCGGCTTGAAACGAGGGGAGGCTTGGCGAACGTTGTTATCCAAAAGAGTGTGCGTTGGGGAATCCCTAGAAGTTGCGGGGGATCAGATTCGTAAATTATTCAGAATCTCATGTGGAGGAGATCACGAGGAGTACGTTACGGGACTAGTTTTATTGGATTCTTTACCGTCTAATATTCGGGATCAGGTAAAACTTCAGATTGGCGATGTGTTAACGTATTCAAATGTTTTAAATGCAGCTCAAAGGATTTGGCCAGGGAAGGTTGAAGTGGGTGCTCTCGCTGGGTTGGAAATTCATCCTCGAAGTACAGGTGGTGAAAATAATCGATATCATCCGCGCAGGCAATTCGAGACTTCAAATTGGACTCCAAGATGTAATGGATGTAAGCGGTTCGGACATATCCAGAAAGACTGCAGAATAATTTGTCACAGGTGCTCTCAAAAGGGACATATGAAAGGTGATTGCAAAGCCGCGGTCTCTTTAAACGTGGATCCGGGAGTAACTCGCACAGTTACCCCCCAGTAATTAAATTGTATGCCACATCTGCGACATCGACTCTAACTTTGATCGAGTCAGGGGAGATCAATGGTAGGAAAGGTGATTTTATGATTGATACGGGTTGTAGTGTTACTTTGGTCAGGAAGGCATTCATTAAAAATTTGACGTTGATGCGTGAGAGGATTCAATTGGAAACGATGAACGGTGAAAGGATATGCGTAGAAGAAAGTGTTATGTTGACGCGAGTAACAGTCGGAGAAGCTGGGAAGTGCAAGCCTATTGATCAAGTAAAAGCTTTTGTTTTGGAGAAACTACCCCTGCATTTGGATCTCGTGATAGGATTGGATGTGATCTTTAGAGTCGGTTTGTATATCTGTCCTGTTACTGATGGTAGAGTTCAGGTGACGCTTGGTGTCGTGGGTCAAGCCCTTGCTTCTATTGCGGGGACAAGTTTGGAAGATGGCGTGCCGGAGACATCCATTAACAACTTTAGGCTGGGAGACGATGCGACTGATAATGATCAGAGTAAGGATACGGTTAACGGTTGTGTGCTTGATGGTAAACGTGAAAGGGTTTCTCTCAACGAAGAAGATTTTGATGTACAATTTTCAAACGCTGAGTGGACTGTGAAGTGGAAGTGGAAAAACGGTGCTCCCCTTGACAATCGTAACAGAGGAAATTACAAGGTTCCTGACAACGACTTGGATGCTTTTGACAAGGAGGTTGGGCAGTGGGTAACCGATGGTATCTTAGTGCCATGGAGTTTTGAATGCGCTGGTGAGCTGAAGAATGTCATTCCACTGATGAGCGTAAAACAGGAAAAAGGTGAAGAGGTAAAGATACGACCGGTACTGGACTTCAGGTACTTGAATGATCACATTGTTTCCTATCCAGGTGCAGCAACTCCTTTATGTCAGAATCGTTTGCGTGAATGGAGGAAGTTAGGGCCGAATTGCGCAGTTGTGGATCTGAAGAAGGCGTATTTACAAATCAAGGTTGACAGATCTTTGTGGTGCTATCAGGGTGTTCGATGGAAGGGTCAAACGTATGTACTGACGAGGTTAGGATTCGGCCTGAATATCGCGCCGAAAGTAATGACTAAAATTGTTGAGTACATTTTAACTGCTGATTCAACCATTGGAAGTGCTGCTAGTAGTTACATTGACGATATTTTTGTTAATGAAGATAGAGTACCAGTCACAAGGGTAATTGAACAGTTTCAAAAATTTGGTCTGGTTACGAAGCCTGCAGAAATTTTGGGCAATTGTGAGAAAGTTCGGGTTCTTGGTCTTTCTGTGGACAGGCATTTGAGATGGAAACGCGACGGTCGACTTCCTGTGGTGGCTGAGGTGATGACGAGGCGGCAAATTCATAAGGTTTTGGGAGAATGGCTGGGACACTTCCCTGTATGTGGATGGCTGCGAGTTGCATGCGGATTTATACAACGGTTGACAGCAAAGGAAGCAATAGGATGGGATGATCCTGTTAGTCAAGGAACGCTCAGTAAGGTGGTGGAGATCTCCGAACGTTTGAGGGCAGGTGAAGATCCGGTGAAGGGAAAATGGTTAGCACCTGAGAATGGGCGAATGACGGTTTGGACGGACGCTAGCAACTTAGCACTGGGAGTGGTTATAATGGTAAATGATGTCACGGTTGAAGACGCATCTTGGCTTCGCAATGCAGGAGATACCTCACACATCAACTTAAGTGAACTCGACGCATCTGTCAGAGGCATCAACATGGCCATTAGGTGGGGATGGAAAAAGTTTACCCTGAAAACTGACTCTGCTACTGTCAACAGCTGGTTAAATTCTGCGATGCATGATACTCATAATGTGCGTACGCATGCTTTGTCTGAAATGTTGATAAAGAGACGGATAGAGATGCTTCGTGAGTTGCGACTGCAGGAAGGTTTGGATGTCAGTGTTGAATTGGTAAGGTCAGAAGAAAACTGTGCTGACAAATTGACACGGGTACCTAGGAATTGGCTTATTTCATGTGAATCGACGGTTTTGGCAGGTACGTTTATGTCGGATGTTTCTTTCAATGACGAGCTTATTGTACGGGAAATTCATGAACAACATCATCTGGGTATCGACCGAACATTTCAATTGAGTCGGGAAAGGTTGGGAAATCGAGTGTCGAAGGATCTGGTACGTCGTGTTGTGGGTGATTGCGAACAATGTGCAAGAATATGTCCTGCAGTGAGGTATCACAATAAGAAGGGAACTCTATCGAGTAGCAATGTATGGACTCACTTGTCGACTGACTTGACTCACATGGGCGGGAAGGTGTACCTGACAATTATTGACTTGTGTTCTAGGTATTGTATTTGGAAAGTGTTGACACGTGAAACATCTAAGGAGGTGAGTGAGAAAATGAATCAAGTTTTTGGGGAATTCGGGCCTCCAGTGTCATTGTTGAGTGATAACGGATCAGTTTACAGGAGTGAAGAATTTCGGAGGTTGTTGGATCATTGGAAAGTGGAGCAGCGGTTTTCATGTGCTTACCGACCTCAGGGCAATGGCATCAGTGAGAGGAATCATAGAACGATCAAGACGATGGCAGCAAGATCTGGGAATACGATTGAGGAGTGTGTTTTTTGGTACAACATCACGAGCAACGGCAAGGCAACTCCACCATTTACCTTTATGTTTCACGCACGGCCGAGGATTCCAGGTGTCAATTCTATGAGGAGGAATGAGTGTGTAATGACTTCAGAAAATGAGAATCAAGATGCAGATGGTCGATCAACGGAAGAGAATCCATATGTTGTCGGAGACGAAGTGTATTTGCGTACTGATGGAAGGTGTACAAGTGAGTGGACAGGTCCGAATCGTATAATAGCTATCAAATCGTCCGTGTCAGTCGAGCTAAATGAAGACGGTGTGACCAGACATATTAACCATATTAGAAGAGTACGAAGACGTCGCGAAATGGTGAATGTTGATTCTGAAGGTAATTCGTCAAGTGACTCCGATTCTGATGAACATGGTGATCGTGATCCTGATGCTGACATTTGCGAGACAGTTCGATCTTCCGATGAAAGTGAAAGCGAAAGTAGTCACGAAGAAGACATACGTGTTCCTAATGCAGTGCAACAAACGACTCCTTTGCGTCGTGGCTCACGCAGACGTCGACTACCGACATACTTATCAGACTATGATACTTGAATCATTATTTTGTATCCTTTTTTGTCGTAAAATGATTTATAGAACATGGGGGGTGTTATGATATACATGAACAGTCGTGAATTATTACTCTGTTGGTTACTGTTGTTTTAATTGTATGATTTAATACTCTATCAATTCATCATCGGCTTGAAATGACATCAGCTGTGACCTTGGTTTCAATGATATCTTGTTGGAAAGTTCTGTAGATTTCATGGTAGGTCTTAAGTCTATACGAACCTCATGTGTAACGTAGAAAGTTTGCTACCTGAGTGGCATAGATGTTTTTTGTGACTTGATTAACTTATGTTGCTTGGTGATTTTTTGAACTGATAAATTACTTTCGATTGTAAATGCCGAATGTACTGGATGACCTGTAAGTAGATAAATTTTGATATATAATATATATTTGGATATAGTGACAAAGGTTTTACAAATACACAGAGCGAATGTCTAAAAACAAACGCTTTGGTATTACTAACACAAGAATGGATCCGAAGGTCACGCGAGTGTATGCCAGTGATAATGCCGAACGCTGTCCTTTGAAGTTATTCAAAGAGTACGTGTCGCATCGCCCTGAAACTCATAACCAAGAAGGCAACAAGGCATTTTATCTTGCATGCATACCTTATCCTCGAGGCCCCGTCTGGTATAAAAACACCCGCTTGGGTATACATAGCATTCAGCAAACTGTGAGGAACTTGTTTCTACATTCTACATCAAGTGACATGTTCCTTACAAATACAAGCCTGAGAAGGACCGCGAAGAATAGGCTGGTGCAAGCCGGGATTCCAAGCGAGGTCGCCAGGAAGAAGACTGGCCGCATATCTGATGCTGCAGATTCTGCATACATCGATGGGAGCTTATTTGAGAAGCAAATGAGCAGTGCTATATACTGTAATCAGTCAAATAACGAAGTGAGATCCATTGAGTGTCAAAGTGGAGCAAGGTTCTCATTCCAAAATTGCACTGTTAAAATTACAGTGAATGAATGCAAGGAACTAAATGACTCAAATGAAAAATGACTTCTGTGTTTTTGCAAAGTGTTCTAGTTGTTTGCCTTAACTGAATGTAAGTACTTTTATGACCAGTACTTACACTGATGTAAGTACTGAGATTTTAAATACAGATATCGACAAACTATAGTACTTTCCTGAAAAATAAAATATGGCTTTTAACAATACTAAATACCATTTACAGTGCTTTAAATTATGATAAAGCACTGATATTTTACTTTGCACATAGAAAGTCCTCGTCATAGATTCAATGTACTCGTACCCTATGGGGACTCGGACTTTCTAAATATTTAAAGTAAAATATGAGTGCTTTATCATATACTTAAGTAATATAAAGTAAAAAAAGATAAAGTAAGATAAAATAAATAATAATAAGTAATAATAATAAATAAATAAAGTAAAAAGAAGATTAAGTACAGGGATGAGGGAAGCAATTATGATATAAAACTGATATTTGGCTTTACACAAAGAAGGTCTTCGTCCATAGATTTAAAGTACTCGTCTCCATCGGAGTCTCGTACAGTAAATATGCAGACTTGGACTTTCTCATCGTATAAATCCTGATATCAGTGATATATCATATACTGAAATAAATGTCAGCTTCATCCAGGACGAATGCATGGCTTCCATTATGAGTGACAACAATATACCTCCGTTTATACTCGCATTAAAGCTCTCATGTACTCTTGTGTCCGTCATCCATGCAAGATTGAAAAATTTCATATGGATTTATTACCTTAATTAAGTAAGTCTCGGATTATTGAGTGCATCAGTGAGAAGGTCCATAAAAATATCAAAGTTCACGTTATTAAGCATGTTGAATATTTTTGGCAATAGCAGAGAATGTAGCGGTGACATGTATATTGCAATCAGTTTTTCTATCATTAATTTTCATTTCACACAGTTGGTGCCAAAATTATGTATATAGTTACTACATAGTTATACATACTTTATTTATATTGCTTGCAATTGTAGTTATATTTAACCATTTTCATTTATGTACAATTACGCTCGTGTACACTTTCTTTCCTTCCCCTTTTTGATTTAATTCGGCAGTCATTACTTATACAAAACACGAAAAGCAGTATTCATGGATTAGGTTGACATATATTGAGTATTTGCGTCTAGCTTATTCATTACATTATATGTACATGTTTATGTAGCATACCTAGCAGACAACTTGCCTAACAGAATATGTAATATAATGTATATTATACAATAAATACTCAATTGACTAAGTATGCTAAATTTGCTAGATTGGTTAAAATCAGAATCATGGTAGATTCCAGAGTAAACGAAAATTTGCAATATAATTAATATAATTTGCAACAATTCCAAGAAAATAAGGTTGTATTGTTTCGGTGCTTGCTCATGCATCGAAACTTCAGTTTGAGTTGGATGTACTATAAGGTGCTCAACAACGCAAGTATTGAAATGCCTTTTGCTGGCGTCGATGTAACGCATCGAACAGCGGTCACATGCATAATGCTAAATTGCTAATTGCTAATGCTTGATTTCAAGCCACTCGCAATTTTATCTTTATTTTCATAAAAGCTTCTGAACTTGGAAGTTTCATAAACGGGTTTAATTGTAACTTCAGAGAGACTTTGGTTATTTTTGTGGCTTCTTCTATTCAATTCTTTTAAACCTTCTTGAATGAACGGTAGAAACCAGCAAATAATTTCTTTTTATTATTTCCCGATTTTGATTCAACTTTGCCCTTTGCCAGCGCACAATTGCTGATAAATTCATCCGCACTGATCTTCGGTTAAAATTCCTCCAGAAATGCAAGGAACGTCACCCGATACCGAAGCTTTTTAGCATGAGGATTCCAAGCTTCCTCAAATCCTCAAAGCAGGGTGTCAGAAAATCAAAGGACTTTCAGCATTACGAAAAAAATCAGTGAGACAAAACGTGATAGAAAAACTAAATCCCTAGAAGTCGACAAATTGTATACTTCTATATGTGGTGCAACTTTAAAAATCGCAAAGTAGGTCATTGAGCACAAAACCGCTAAGACCAAATCCTTTATTTTGACTGCTCATTCAAAAAACTTTTGGAAAACCTGTTCTTCCTCATTGGGAGAAAATCAGTCTCTCGTAAGTAGTAAATTTGTCTTCCGTTCTTTTAACTGAGAATGAAAAGGCTTTACTATGTGCTTTCCTCATTCAAAAATCAATCAGCAAGACCCAATGCCGATTTGGTTTCCAAAATAAGACATTCTGAAGGTGCTGCTGTCAATGAGGATCTAATTGTCAAAATCAGAGGTGTGTTGAGAGGCCTAAGGTCATTTTTTAGATATCAAAGTTAGAAACCCAAGTATTTGTAAAATATTTTTTGTTGTCATAAACCTTTTATGACAACAAAAAATATTTTACAAATACTTGGGTTCCTAACTTTGACATTCAAAATCAGAGATGCGTTCAAAAGCTATTTCAATAAACACAAGTTTCAAAAGTTAAAGAAATCAAAGCTGAAAACTGTCAAAAATTTGATCAAAAAGAAATATTTGGTTATATCGAAATCTGATGAAGGCAATGGAGCACTAATTGCTGACAGATACGTGGCGATGATTCAGACTATTCTGAATGATTCGAGCAGATGACAGCCTGACAACCTATCTAAGAAAGAACCGTTCATCCTTGAGGAGGAAAGTTTAAGATCTAAAATCGAAAGCGATTATTTCTGAGGAGAGTTTCAAAAATATTCTGGCTAGTGGATCTGAGCCTGTTCGCCTATATGGGCTCCCCAAAATTCATAAATATTCTGTCACCTCGCCATACCGTCCCATAATGAGCATGATTATTCGTGCACCTTTAGCTGTTGAAAAAATATATTCCCACAAAATACAATTTGAAAGACATCCTTCAGTTTGTGGAATATTTAAAAAACTTTCTTTTTTATCCGGCTGAGGATTTTCAACTTTATAGCTTCGACGTGAGGAAAACTTTTCACCAATATGCCAGTGAAAAGGACCATCGACCGCATTATCCCAATGATCGATTTTACTGGCGATTTTCCATTATCCGAGATTGGTTTAAAAAAATTGCTGAACATTGCATACACGAACATTTTATTTAGTTTTGATAACAAGCTTTTGGTATCATCAGATGGACGGTGTGGCCATGGGCTCGAAGTTTGGCCCTATTATGGCTGCTTTTGCGCTAAACATGATAGAAAGTAAATTTTATCATTTGCGAAGACAAATTACCCTTCTTTTCTCGTCGGCATGTGGACGATTGCTCCGTCATAGTCAGAGATAGAAGAAGTCAACACCTTTTTTAATTTGTTGTATGATGTGGATGACAACATCAAATTCAGTATTGGGGCGAGTACTAGCAACTACATTGCTTTTCTGTATGCGGAAGTCACTCTCCAATCTAAAGAATTTCAAATTGGTTCCTACTATAATCGGTCAATTTACTACCACAGGAGTATATATTCCATACCTTGCTTATGCTACCAAAAAGATCAAAATGACCGCAATTAGATCCTTGCTGTCTCGTGCTTTCATGATTTTTCAAAGTGAGGTCTTTATCAGTCTGCTGACGATAAAATTACTGAGATATTAAAAACAACGGTTTTCCTGATGATAAATGATTCAAAATAAAACATGAAATTGAGCAAAATACTTGTGTGCAGGCAAGGAGCAAAAGTGAATCAAAATCGGAAAATGATAAACAAATGTTGTCTGCAATTAAATACATGTGACCACTGTTCGATTGTGTAAACAAGACAATTTTACTATCTTAGGTTATTGCAAATTTCCGCATATTCTGAAAATTGACAATGATGAGCGCCTGGTGAACAAACGGAGCGGATCATTTCCACTATCACTTCGATTGTGACGTAGTGTTTTCATGATATCGGTTAACATCTGACAAGTGACGTATTTCGATTGGTGGCGACTTTTATCAATGTGAATGCAAATGAAGGGAAAGCTGATTTTATATACAAATGACATATCGCTGTATCGATTATAATCATGATCACTGAAGATGATGGCATAAAATATTTCGAAGCTAGTCAGAAATATGCTTTTTTGGAACTAATGAAACGATTGGAAACTATCTGCTGTAAAATATATACGCTAGGCATATAACATATATATATATATATATATATATATATATATATATATATATATACCAGTATGTAATCACACCCAGATGCTATAAAGAAAAACTAAGCAAAGCTTTAGTTTTAGCTTAGTTTTTAGTTTACTTTTGCTTAGTTTTTCTTTATAACATCTGGGTGTGATTACATACTGGTATTAATTTCCATTTTCGATTTTCTATTATCTATTTATATATATATATAAGGCAACTGTATCAACAACAAGCAAACAGAAAACGTATATTGGGCAAACTGAAACTGATTTTAGGACAAGATACAGAAGCCACAAAAAATCATTCACCAACTTTCAATACCGAAGCGAAACAACTTTGTCAAAATAAATTTGGAACTTGAGTGACAAAAATGAAGAATACAATATAAAATGGGAAGTACTCGAACATTCAAATCTATACAAGTGCGGAACTCGAGGATGTGGCCTGTGTGTCACTGAAAAATTCCATATTCTGACTTCCAAAGACACTCCATTTACTAAACAAGAAATCGGAAATCATATCCACATGTCGGCACCGTAGGAAGTTCATAATTACCCACCTCAAATAACTATGTCTACCCGACTTACATCATGCTTATCAAGCTATGATCCTATGGTATTTTTTAACCATTCCTTATAATCTTTGTAGCTTTATGCATTTACCTTTGAATTTTGAAGTCCTATTATGTAGGATACCAATGCACAATTTGTACATCTGATGATCGATGATCACATCGTGAAACCAATAGTACTGCTAGTTATGATTATATATTTATTTAGAAATAAAAGCGCTTCAGGAGAATTTAAGTATTATTATTAACCAAAACAAGTTAAAATAATAAAAGTACACATTTTCAAGCTGTAGCTACTGTCTGTCATCAGGTAAAAGGATGATGCAAAGGAATTAAAAATGAGAGAAATGATGGAAGTTCAAAATTAAGGTATCTGCTGTCTGAGATGCAAGTATCGTCTCTACTTACATCTCAGACATCATCCTTTGCATCATCCTTTTACCTGATGACGGACTGTAGCTACAATTTGAAAATTTGTTCTTTTATTCTTTTATTATTTTCAGAATTAAGGTCTGGTTTAATAAGGAGATGCCTTTCTCCCTTTTAACACTAGAAGCACCAAAATTTTGTCACACCTTTAAGCACCAATGAGTCAAAAATGACTCTCATCTATTTTTCTGGTATTTTGCGGTTTTTATCCAGGTGAAATGCTTTTATAATGATATTCATTGCAATTTCTCGTAATAAAGAGTGCTGCTAAGCAGTTTTACAAAAAGCTGTGATTTTTTTACATTGCAGGAGGGGATTGCAATGGCCTAGCTATAATTTCATATGTAGAATTAAGAGAGAACAATCAACATGAAGAAATATCATTTAATGTAATTATCTCAACCATTTAATCCTAGGCTAGCAAATCTTAACACATCAATATACATGTATTCAATATGACATAAACAAGTCAGCGGTCTACTTTCTAAAGTAGGCCTATTTACTATAACTAATATAACTAAGTACATAACAACATATGACTACAAAAGTTCTACTAAGAGCAAAGTTCAAATATTTTCGCATATGCTGCAAATGGTAAAACACATCTTCGAACCATCGGAGTGCTTCCCACAGACATGCTTTGAGCACTTCAAGCATTTGGTTGATGACATATTTGTATATTTCTGGATGAGACAATGTGTGCGCTTGCGTGATTCACTCCTCTGAATAGGAAGTGTGGGACGGTTCTCTGCAGCTTGAAGCCCTTTTGAGCGCAATTCTTTTACGAGCAACAGCTGAAATTCGCGACGCGAAAAATCACAGTTTTTTGCCAGTTAGTAGATAATCCACGCGTTCAGCGCACACATGTCTGAAACATTATAAAACACACATGCCGGCAACCTGCGCGTTTGACAACGAGTGGACAGCTGTCGAAGCATTTGGTCAACATTGTCAACACCACATTTAGTTTGATTATAGAAGTGTATGATTTTTGGCTTTTTCTTTTTGGTCTCGTCAGTTGAAATATCATCATGCAAAGAACTCAAGAGACAAACGGTCTTGCTTTTCTTGCATTTGTATGCTGTGAGAACAGTCTTGCTGCCAGATAAGAATAATCGAGAATCAAAAATTTGACAATTCTTCATCGAGGGCTACAATGACTGTCCGAACAGGCGGCAAACTGGGGATTATCCTCGTGATCAGAGATCGTAGTTGATGAGATCTGGCGAAAGAGGCGCCTGACAGGGCTACAGCCCTGAAGATACCCTTTGCCAAACCTCACTTTTGAAATTGGAGTCCACATCTGGCAGTTCCTTTCTATTTTTTCGAATAGTACCAACTAGGCTGAATCCTTTCTGCGCAACTTCAAAGTTATCACACGCAATATTGTGACCATTTCGCTGAAAATCTTCCACCAATTTATGCACAACTAAGCTTGAAAATGGTTGTGTCGGAGGTCTAGTATGATGTTTCCCAAGATAGGGAAATCCATTGCAAATGTACTTGGTTGCGAGATCAACAAGCAAGAAATATTTGTGGCTGAATTTATCTGGTTTTGAGGCAATATATTGAGTGAAGGGGCACCTACATTTGGATGGAAATAATTGTTCATCCACAGTCAAGCTCTCACCAGGAACAAACCATTTTTTACAGTTTTCGATAAACGGATACCATATTTCAGAGGCGAGCGCAAATCTGTCTTCCTTCAGACGTTCTTTCCTTTCAGATTTGTAATCAAATCGAAGGAATTTCATTATGGTTTCAAATCAATGCTTTGACATCCAATTTCTAAATACGGGAGCTCCTCATTCTCGTGACCACAAATCTCTAACAGGAACATCGCAAGAGACACTACCACGTGCGTAACATGAGCCAATGAATGTTTCAAGTTCATCCAAAGTCAAATTGAAATCCAACATTTCACGGTCCACTGCTTCCTTTTCTTAGCACTTTAGTACGTGGCGCAAGGTTGACTCGCTAAAAAGCAATATGAAGGCACTGTAGGCTGATGTGGAAACTCTTGCGGCCGCGTAGGAGGTGATGCCGGTGTTTGTACGCCTGATATTTCGCATTGCTATTCTTCCCACTTGTCTTGACTGAGTTATCTCAGTCCACTGTGTATGGTCATTTCCGTGGTAAGCAGTTGATGAAGTCGAAGCGAAAGTAGAAACACACTCGTCGTCGTTTGAATTATCTAGACATAAACCCATTCGCTCAGCTAAAGGAGGTGGAGTAGGACTTGATAAATCGTCGCTCATTTCTGATGAATCAGATGAATCACTTTCGCAAATGTCTTGAATTCCATTACTATCGGCTACTTCTGGTTCATAATCACCAGATTCAAAAGGATCCGTGGATTGCATCACAATCAATGAATGCTTGCTGCGCCGAATAATGCTTTGGATGATTCATTTTGCTAGCTGTGACACTAGCTTGCAGTTGCACTATGCAGGAAGATGTCTAGATAGGAGTGATCAAAATAACGCTTTGCAATGCAGAAAGATAACTGCGACAGCGCGTGAGTCATTCATGCTTCGTTCATAGTTCTTCGATACCTACGAATTTCCGAATAGAGATATGTTAAATGTGAGAACACATGTTAATTTGAATAAAAACAATTACGAATTGCAAAATTAGTCTCATGAGTCAAAATTGACTCAGTGGTGCTTATAGGTAGACCAGTTTTAATTTGGTGAAATGATAAGAATTATGCGATTATATCGCGTGGACACACAGTTGATATCACTAAAATAAAAGTCACCAAAAAGCAAGGACCTGACATTTAATTGAGAGGAGCAGAAGTGACGACAATATTCAGAGTGAGTCAAAAATGACTCACGGTGCTTCTAGTGTTAACAGATGCCACCAAGTAGGATTGCTAGGGAGAAGAAAAATATTTCATCACTATGCTTAAGCCAGACCTTAATTCTGATGCGCGAATTATTTTTCGTTTGATCTCTATGCTCAAATGTAGCTATGTATTAAGTTTGCAATTTTGTAGATCTCTATTATGATGTAGCCTTATTTTCAAATAAAACATTATTCCATTGAAAAGTCTCGAGAAGAGACGATACTAGTAGGGAAATACTTGGATTGTTTTGATTTGGGTTAATCATTTATTATATATATATATATATATATATATATATATATATATATATATATATATATATATATTAATGAAACAGTCAATTCCTTTTGCATTAAAAATAGATCTTTCTTTTGTTTTTTGATTTCATGATCCACTAATTCTGAACGAAACTGTTCAGTGACCTTTTTGTTTTGCAGATTTTTATCATATAACTTAATTTTTGTGTATTTTGGAACCAATTCATTTTTTTTGCAAATGTTGTTGTAATTAATATCATGATTCAATTTTATGCATTTATGCAAAGACCTTTCCGTTTTTCTATATTGACTTTTTTCTTCTGGCGATATTGTTCTCAAGATGATAAAAGAATGCCATTTGATGGTAAAGTAACTCATATTTTGCGACGTTTCGGACGGTAACGACCTGTCCATTTTCAAGCTGTAAATAACAAAATGCTGCAAATGAGATTTGAAATCTCTAAACTATGCATTTAAGCAGCGAAGACAAAATGATTAGATCATGGACATCTTAACGAAAGCAAAATTATCAAACGTGCTGATATCAATAGCATACATGAAGATATCGTCTGAGTCAATAGTTATAGCACATTCAGATGCCTAGTGAGTCCTTTATCCTTAACATTGAGAGATGGGCATCGTTCCTTTATCAAAATGGCCTCGGCGATTTGAAGGCTGTTTGTCTCTGGGAATCTTGTCAGTACTTCCATTCTATCTATAATCTGTTTCGGTTTGATGTTATGTTGTTCAATTGAGTGATTTTTGATGGATCCATTGTTTTCATGTTGCTTGCTCCTCACTTTTAGTTCATTTGTAGTGTAGCCAATATATTGAGCTCTATTACAAGAACTCTCTTGACAAGTGTATTGGTACACAACATTATTATCAGAGTTCAACTTATCTTCCTTGGTTTTTATTGCGTTGATCAGTTTGAAGTTTTTGTAGTAAATTCTCACGTTTATTTGCCAATTTTCAATCCTTGATTCAGTGCTGTCACTCACAATTTTGATTAAGCGTTTTTCTTCAATTAGATAATTCGACGTCAATTGACCTTTGTAATAAAAGACAATTTTGTTTTTTCCATCTTCTTGTTTGTTCTTTTCATTCTTCAGATATGTATTCATAATTGTATTCAACTCTTTATCAAAATATACCATTGGATAATTGCTATTTGTCAAAATTCTTTTGATTTTGGCAACTTCTTCGTGAAAAGCCTTCCAGGTTGAGCAAATGCGGAGCGCTCGATGAATGTAACTTTTTATTACTGAAATTTTGTATCGATGGGCAGTGAAAGAAGTGAAGTCCAAGCAGTAGTTAGCAGCTGTGGATTTGCGATAGATAGAAAAGCTGAGAGAATTATTGCGAGTGATGAAAACATCAAGAAAAGAAATTGAAGTATTTTCTTCAAGCTCATAAGTGAAATTCAAAACTGAACTTGACCTAAACTTCTCTATGATTTGAATCAAGTGAGCTTCATCTTTGACAATTATGAAAGTATCATCAACATATCGATAATAAGCGATTGGCTGTTCTTCTTTTGAAATTGATTGGAATACCTTGTTTTCTAGATGTGCCATGTAAAAGTTCGCATATGTTGGACCAAGAGGTGATCCCATGGAAACCCCATCAATTTGACGATAGACGTTTCCCAACCAAGTGAATGGAGTCTGGGTGGTGCAAATTGTCAGAAGTTTTTCTAGTGTATTTCTTGGTATTTGTGGTGCTGGAATACTTGGGTTATTGTAAACGTTATCCAAAATTATCTGTGTTGTCTCACCAACAGGAACATTGGTAAATAAACTTACCACGTCGATAGAGGCCATCAAGTGATTTCCTACATTGTCAAGTGCACCTGCTTTCGCTGTAAAGTCATAAGAAGAGTCTGTGATGTTAATGTTAAGGATAAAGGACTCACTAGGCATCTGAATGTGCTATAACTATTGACTCAGACGATATCTTCATGTATGCTATTGATATCAGCACGTTTGATAATTTTGCTTTCGTTAAGATGTCCATGATCTAATCATTTTGTCTTCGCTGCTTAAATGCATAGTTTAGAGATTTCAAATCTCATTTGCAGCATTTTGTTATTTACAGCTTGAAAATGGACAGGTCGTTACCGTCCGAAACGTCGCAAAATATGAGTTACTTTACCATCAAATGGCATTCTTTTATCATCTTGAGAACAATATCGCCAGAAGAAAAAAGTCAATATAGAAAAACGGAAAGGTCTTTGCATAAATGCATAAAATTGAATCATGATATTAATTACAACAACATTTGCAAAAAAAATGAATTGGTTCCAAAATACACAAAAATTAAGTTATATGATAAAAATCTGCAAAACAAAAAGGTCACTGAACAGTTTCGTTCAGAATTAGTGGATCATGAAATCAAAAAACAAAAGAAAGATCTATTTTTAATGCAAAAGGAATTGACTGTTTCATTAATTCAATTGCGAAGAATGTTCAATTCAAATTTTCGTTTTCTAAGCTTGATGTTCTTTATGCTTAGAATTTCAAATTCTATGTCTGATACAATCAAACTAAAGCACATGAAGAAACTAAAGAGTCTATATGGTGATGACATTCTCCTGCCGAAGAGTGAAAATCGTATAATTAACCTCTCGAAATACACCTTGAATGCGGACGAATTTTCATTGTTGCAAAAGGGATTAGATTTCAATCTGAAGCCAAAGTACAATTCATTGGAGAAAAAAGTTGAGGTTGAAAAACTGTTCTCGTCTCTAAAGAGATCAGAATTCCAGAATGAAATCACAATATCGAATACTGAAAAATTAAAAGCTGATCTGAAAAGCTTTGCGTTCACGAATACAGTTGATCGAAGCAAAAATCCTTTAAGCAAAGGTGAGCAAGAAGCACTAAAAAGTCTGAAAAAGAACACTGCAATTGTCATTAAAAAAGCAGACAAGGGAGGGAAAACGGTAGTCATGGATCGTGAAGATTACAACAAGAAACTCAATTCGATTGTTCAAGATACTTCAAAATTCACAAAATTGACCAAGGATCCAACGGACACAATTAAAAAGGAATTGAACTCTTTGATTGGAAATCAACAGAACAAAATAAAAGCTGACAAACTTACTGGCTACTTTCGACCTGGATTTCTGTATGGACTTCCAAAAGTCCATAAAAATGTGACCAATCCGCCTTTAAGGCCAATTATCTCGATGGTAGGCTCAGCAACTCATCAAGTTAGCCAATACTTTGATAGTATCATAAAGCCATATTGCAATTACACATATGTCACAGACTCTTCTTATGACTTTACAGCGAAAGCAGGTGCACTTGACAATGTAGGAAATCACTTGATGGCCTCTATCGACGTGGTAAGTTTATTTACCAATGTTCCTGTTGGTGAGACAACACAGATAATTTTGGATAACGTTTACAATAACCCAAGTATTCCAGCACCACAAATACCAAGAAATACACTAGAAAAACTTCTGACAATTTGCACCACCCAGACTCCATTCACTTGGTTGGGAAACGTCTATCGTCAAATTGATGGGGTTTCCATGGGATCACCTCTTGGTCCAACATATGCGAACTTTTACATGGCACATCTAGAAAACAAGGTATTCCAATCAATTTCAAAAGAAGAACAGCCAATCGCTTATTATCGATATGTTGATGATACTTTCATAATTGTCAAAGATGAAGCTCACTTGATTCAAATCATAGAGAAGTTTAGGTCAAGTTCAGTTTTGAATTTCACTTATGAGCTTGAAGAAAATACTTCAATTTCTTTTCTTGATGTTTTCATCACTCGCAATAATTCTCTCAGCTTTTCTATCTATCGCAAATCCACAGCTGCTAACTACTGCTTGGACTTCACTTCTTTCACTGCCCATCGATACAAAATTTCAGTAATAAAAAGTTACATTCATCGAGCGCTCCGCATTTGCTCAACCTGGAAGGCTTTTCACGAAGAAGTTGCCAAAATCAAAAGAATTTTGACAAATAGCAATTATCCAATGGTATATTTTGATAAAGAGTTGAATACAATTATGAATACATATCTGAAGAATGAAAAGAACAAACAAGAAGATGGAAAAAACAAAATTGTCTTTTATTACAAAGGTCAATTGACGTCGAATTATCTAATTGAAGAAAAACGCTTAATCAAAATTGTGAGTGACAGCACTGAATCAAGGATTGAAAATTGGCAAATAAACGTGAGAATTTACTACAAAAACTTCAAACTGATCAACGCAATAAAAACCAAGGAAGATAAGTTGAACTCTGATAATAATGTTGTGTACCAATACACTTGTCAAGAGAGTTCTTGTAATAGAGCTCAATATATTGGCTACACTACAAATGAACTAAAAGTGAGGAGCAAGCAACATGAAAACAATGGATCCATCAAAAATCACTCAATTGAACAACATAACATCAAACCGAAACAGATTATAGATAGAATGGAAGTACTGACAAGATTCCCAGAGACAAACAGCCTTCAAATCGCCGAGGCCATTTTGATAAAGGAACGATGCCCATCTCTCAATGTTAAGGATAAAGGACTCACTAGGCATCTGAATGTGCTATAACTATTGACTCAGACGATATCTTCATGTATGCTATTGATATCAGCACGTTTGATAATTTTGCTTTCGTTAAGATGTCCATGATCTAATCATTTTGTCTTCGCTGCTTAAATGCATAGTTTAGAGATTTCAAATCTCATTTGCAGCATTTTGTTATTTACAGCTTGAAAATGGACAGGTCGTTACCGTCCGAAACGTCGCAAAATATGAGTTACTTTACCATCAAATGGCATTCTTTTATCATCTTGAGAACAATATCGCCAGAAGAAAAAAGTCAATATAGAAAAACGGAAAGGTCTTTGCATAAATGCATAAAATTGAATCATGATATTAATTACAACAACATTTGCAAAAAAAATGAATTGGTTCCAAAATACACAAAAATTAAGTTATATGATAAAAATCTGCAAAACAAAAAGGTCACTGAATAGTTTCGTTCAGAATTAGTGGATCATGAAATCAAAAAACAAAAGAACGATATATATATATATATATATATATATATATATATATATATTTCATCTTGTATTTACAGATGACGAATTCGATGGTTTCTCTGATGAGAACATAGAAGCGAGCAATAAGTTCATAGAAGAAAGAGGAAGCATACGAATTGACCGGAAAGTCCAATTTTTTTGTCAAATGCCATATTTTCTTGTAAGTTGTCTATCAAATATTTCACTCTATGTTAAAAACATCTTCCTAAATATTTTGACGTGTATTTAGTCTCGTTTGCTAGAATGTTCAAAGAACATGCTTTTTCAAGCAACAAAAGTATGTTTGTCTTCATTACACGGACCGTGTACACATCCATGTACACCTTTCTGCTTTTCAAAAATCGCCTTCCTTGCGTCGACTGTTGGTGGAGTTTCTGTCAGTCAATCATCTCCAGTAACCTTCTTTAGGAAGCATAAACACAGAAATAGATTCATCTGCGCGGGCGGCTTCGGTTTCTAGAATGAAAGCATCGTATCTGTCCTTGACATCGAAATGGCACATCACATTATTAGACAACTTGCTCCTTCAATGTTTCTCGAATGGAGAATTCGTATATCGCCGATTATTGGAAATGACGCACACTCTCAAACAATAAGCTCTTGCACTGCAACCAGAGAGTGGAGTGCGTGTTGCAATATCCCTTCGGACATTCTTGCTACATTCAGTGAGAAATGCTGAGAAGAGGATGGTGAAATCATCAGGTGGAAGTCAGTCCATGTCATCAATTTACATTTTGACTTTGCTCTCAGCCGTCAGTGCTCGGATTTTGGTGATTCACACACCAAACTGATCCCCAGAATACGAAGAAGTTGATGACTCGCATGGCTCCCGCCATGAAGGGAATTACTTTTTATAACATGGAAATCTCCCAGAGGATGATGTCCTCGCACAATGCTTTATTGATTGACTAGACTGGAACACTTGCAAAAGCAGCGGATAGTTGACAATAGATGCAGTAGATTGTGAAGGCTGTTAGTTTTCTTAAGCTTACTTTACACTGGCAGTCGTTGCAGTAGCAGCAGACGAGTGACACGCCCGTCACGTGATCGAAACGCAGCATGACATAGCTATGAAACAGAACTGCATGTGCAGCACCTAATTTTCATTACGAACAGCAAGACAGCAAGTCAGTTACTGCCACAGAATTAGATTGCTTAATCGTGTCACTTTGCTAGAAGTGCAAACTGATTCAAACAGATGGCACATGCAGGAACTTAATGAGTGGGCAAAAAGAAATTTTTAATACCTTACAGAGATAAGAAAAATAGTCGTGCGTCGTTTGCGGATTGCTCTGAATTCCTTCAAAATGCTCGGATCGCCACGATTCATTTACGCTGCATGTTCCAATATTTCCCTTCTAGTCAAACAGAAGAAGAGACGACCTGTCTAATTCTGTGGTTACTGCACTGTCCAACTAAAGTGAGTCATGGAACAAGAAAAAGGGAAAGTTAACCAATCAGATGACACTATCATTGCAGCAGGCTGCAAAGAAATAGACTTCGTTCCACAGAATTTACAGGTCGTCTCTTCTTCTGTTTGACAAGAAGGGAAATATTGGAACATGTAGCGTTAATGAAATGACACAATCTGCTGACATAATACTATACATAGCAATCGAACAATAAGAAACCAGTTCAACATTAAACACTCCAAATTGTGCGAAGTTTCAGTGACTGTTATCAACCGGATCACACAGCTAAGAGACACAGTGGATGTCAAGTTCTACAGAGAAGTTTGTGAACGTTTTTTCGTGCGCTTGCTATCTTTTTTTAATGGTGATCGGAAGGACCAACATTATCGAGAAAACTTTTGCTCGATGATCTGAATTCTTCGAAATTGGAGGAATCGTTGCGATCGGAACATTTTGATGGAATTCACAGAAATCCGCAAACGACGCACGACTATTTTTCTTATCTCTGTAAGGTATTAAAAATTTCTTTTTGCCCACTTATTAGGTTCCTGCATGTGCCATCTGTTTGAATCAGTTTCCACTTCTAGCAAAGTGACACGATTAAACAATCGTTCTAATCGCTGAACTGCACCTGAACTGCTACTGCAGCACTGACGTCATGTTCTGTGTCAGAAGAAATTAGGATAAACGTCACAACGAGGTCATCTGCGTCAACTGCTTCACAGCATATGAACTACCAGTGCAAAGCAGGCCTTGCTGATGTGATGAAAGTGGTCGCTTCGTGAAAATTTGTTGACTTGTGCTATAAATACAGATTGTTTCATAAAAATTGGATCACCCTTAAACATCGCCTTAACTTCAACTTTGTCTAACTCCGCCAAACTTGAACGAATTTATCTGAAATTTGGAAGATATGTCAGTTGTGCTTACTAATATCATTGTTGGAAATTTCAAGCATGAATATTGAGGTGTTTTCCTGTTATAGATAAAGTAGTAGATAATTTGATCTTCATTTAGCAATGTTACACAAAATCATACCTCACTCTTATAAAATTACATTTGTTTCCTTTGTTATGTAATATGTTGTTCTACAAGCCAAAAGGTATCAAGCAAAACAAAAATAAAGAAAATCGGTCATTAAATAAAGAAAAGCATCATTATTCATCAACAATAATGTAACTGCTACATGTGATTAACTGGACTTCATGTTCCATAGCTTCATGACTTCGTTGCGGTGGTGTTGGCAGCACTCCTGATTGCTTTCAGCTAGAAATCTGTCTCTTACCGGTTGAAAACAATACAAAGCACAAATGAACAATAACGAGATCGCATTCAACTAGCATTCATGCTAGAATAGGGTTTTCTTTGCGAGCTACAAGCAAGCGACTAAATGTCCCTTACACAAATATGCATCGATGGCATAATGATGATTTTCGACTCTGTCGTAAAGAGGGCTCTGGCCGTCCACGCAAAACATCCAAACGTAGAAACATCAGTCCGTCTGAAGGATAGTGATGGTCAGGAGTAGTAGAGTCAACTTATGCAAGTCTCAATTAGGGCTTAGGACATTATCTTGGCCAGCTCGTTCTCCTGATCTGAATCCCATAGAAAATGTATGGAGTATTCTAAAATGTAACGTTCGTCGTTCACTGCTACCTACAGATGGCGTATCACAACTTACGTCACTGTTAAAAAGAGAGTGTAGAAAGTTAGATCAGTCAAAAATCAACGATATCATCGAATCAATGCCTAGACGAATTGGTAATGTCATTGACAATAAGGGTAGGGCCAGAAAATATTAGCTTCTTAAGAACCGCTACTGTATCATAGCTTATCAGATTATATAAGGACATTTAAATATATTAGGGACATGAAATAACATGAAAAATGCTTTCTGTATCATACTTATGTTTTATTTAGTCAAATTTTAGGATGATCCACTTTTTATAAAACGGACTGTAGGTTTCATACATGATCCTACATGATCCTACGCAATCGACCACTTTTATCGATGAACTGATTAAACAGGTTGCTGAGATTTCAATGTCTATCAAATGAGCTTGCATGTCTATTACTCAGAGCAGACGGCGAGACAAAATAGCTCAAATAGGAATGATTTTGAATATTACAGCGAACTAACTATGTAATAAATTTTAGATATTCTGATAGCAAATTTCCTACTGATTTCGATGAAAGCAAGAACAAAAGCAACTGAAGCCTGCCTTGAGAGTAATTTTGGTTCAAATCCTTCTCCAATAGGCTAAGACGCATTTTTCTATATCTCATGAAATGAAGAGATCGAAATGGTTTGTCCGATGATTGACAGTCGTCGAAATCGAAGCACAATGTGAAAAGCCAATTCCAAATATTGGCGACAATCGCGGGGCAAAAAGTCGCATGTGTGAAACAGCCCTAAGGTAGAAAGAATTAGAAAATCTGGGAATAGGCCAAGCGTTTATTTTGATAGAAAATATAAAAAATGTACGAATTAGACAAATTATGATAATCTCCGATACGTATTTCATTGACCACCGGTCAATATCATCAGTGAGTATAAAAAGGATGATGACTTCATAATTTTAACTTAGTACAAATTCAAAAATGATATTTATAAGGGCCTACAGATTGCATTTAGCAAAATAAGAAATCTCTGTAGTCTTCCATCTCAGCCCGGCTGTTTAACTTAGGCTTACATTTATCTATACAAACAGCTTCACGGAGTCTGAGATTTGTACTATCATTATCCCGGCCAATGATATCAACTTTGATATTGCTTGTGTTATTATCACATTGTTGATGATGTACAGATGAGCGATTGATGGTGACGTGCTCTTTAACCCGTATATGTAGTGGTCTTATTGAGCTTCCAATGTAAAATTTTTGACATTTCATACATGTGATTTTATATATGATATTCTTTTGGAAGCATTTTGGAAAAATGTCTGATTGCGGCGAACTAGTGCAATGTTTATCTTATCTTTTCTGAAGATTCGTTTGATATCAGTATCTGCCTTATCAGAAATAGAGGGTAATCGAAGGAAAATGCGATTATCATTCTTCTTCGTCATGTTCTGTATGTGTAAATGGTTGTCTCTTTCTGTAGATCGGATGAAATCATGAAGATATAGTCATTCAATGCAAGAACATCATCGATTTCACATTCCGATGGAGCACAGGCCAAAACGAATGGCTAATAATACAATTGTTAACCAATATCAAAGAATTAGTAGTGGTAGTATACGTTTATTCATATGAAATGGAAAAATTAAGGCATACTAAAACCGTTTTTGGATAGGTATTGATTTGACAGGCACTTCCAGACTATTGGAATCTTGCTGACTGAAAATTTAACAATAACTTTATTGAAATCGCTGAAATAGCTTATTCTCATGCCAATAAAAGGAGCTATTCATTAAATATGCTGACGTGCATTGGATCAGCACTGACAGTCATGTCACCCTGATGACATCACGTTCAATGATTGCCCAGGGTTAGATAATGCTCCTTTCTATCTCCGATTCTTAAGATAGTAAGTCTTACAATATGAATTTCTGATACTCCATGATAATTCCCATTACTTTTGTTCATATTGTTACATTGTTCACTGATACATTTTCCATTTTATTCAATGGATTGCTTAACCCACAGAATTAGATTGTTTAAGCGTGTCACTTTGCTAGAAGTGGAAACTGATTCAAACAGATGGCACATGCAGGAACCTAATAAGTGGGCAAAAAGAAATTTTTAATACCTTACAGAGATAAGAAAAATAGTCGTGCGTCGTTTGCGGATTTCTGTGAATTCCATCAAAATGTTCCGATCGCAACGATTCCTCCAATTTCGAAGAATTCAGATCATCGAGCAAAAGTTTTCTCGATAATGTTGGTCCTTCCGATCACTATTAAAAAAAGATAGCAAGCGCACGAAAAAACGATCACAAATTTCATTGTAGAACTTGACATTGTCTGTGTGTCTTTGCTGTGTGATCCGAAACGTCGCACAATTTGGAGTGTTTAATGTTGAACCACCGGCTCATTGCTCGATTACTATGGTATTATGTCAGCAGATTACAACATTTCATTAGCGTTGCATATTCCAATGCTTCTTTATAGTCAAACAAAAAAAAGAGACGACTTGTAAATTCTGTGGCTAAACCATTCGGTATGTTACAGGAAATTTTAAATAGCTTTGCATGGCAAGCCTTTGTTGAAAATATTTTTATATCTTGTCGTCGACTAGCTATGTTGTCTATTTGAAAATAATTTCTATTTTCAGAATAATGTTTGCTTTGTTGACACTCCGGGATTAAGAGAGAGCGCACATTTGACAGAAATGACAAAAGAATATCTGCCACGGGCCTCAGCTTTTGTCATTGTTCTAAAAACTGATAACGCAAATGGACTGAACTGTGTTGTAAGTATGGCGAGTCGGTGCAAACTCATTTATAACTAATCAAATTCTACGATGGCATTTTGTTCTTGTATTTCTTTTTGTAATTAGCATTTCAATTTTTTCAATATGTCAAAAAATGTGGGCCTACTGACTACATACAAATTTCGATAGATCTGTAATTGCCCGCATGCAAATTTAATCATTCACACGTAAGCTGCCTATCCATGAATTCATCACTCACAAGATGCAACAACCACAAGACATGCTTGGGCATAACCTAATCAATCGCAGGCAATTTTGAATCAGCGACGTCGGAGCAAGGTGACATGCAAGCAAGCTTACTACATGAGAACTCGCGAAATTTAATGCAGATTCATGAGATTTTTATGAGAGGTTATGATATTCTCATATGAAAATAGTTAACTCATGATGTTCTCATGATACTTTGAGTATTCACAAGGTTTTGTGAAAATTATTATATCATTATGGTAGGCCTACTTGCAATAAGTTCATAAGTAGAAAGATATGTATATGATAAAATAACCTATTCAATCCATCAGAATCTCCAAGTTTGGTCTGAAGGATAAAAAGCAAAATAGAGAATATATCATAGCGATCTGCAGCAGCCTTATCGAGATGTTGCATAAATAATTTGTCTTTGCAATAACCATGACTATGCAATATGTTGAAAACAGACATACATAGTTCAATTTCTGATTATGGAAAATAGTGGTTGATTATAACGAATTCTGAAATAGTGTTGTGGACATGTAGTGGGAAGGCTCTGCGGCAACGTGCCGATTCTTGAGCGAGTTAAAATACTGTGGGATTTCGAAATGCGGACAGGCCGCCATTTAACAGCATGGAGGCCCGACATAGTGATTGTTGACAAGACGACGAAGATGGCTTTCCTGATTGACATAGATGTACCTGATGATCACAACATCTGCACAAAAGAGTAAGAGAAGATCAAGTATCAGGATTTGCGACTAGAAGTAATGAGGCTGTGGAACGTAAAAGCTGAAGTTGTTCCAGCAGTAACCGGGGCTCTTGGTGCCCATAGCCCAAAGCTGAATCAATACTTGCAGAAGATCCCTGTTTACCACACATGTACCAGAATTGATTAAGGATGCACTCTTAGGCAGTGCCCATATCTTGAGAATAGTGCTTGATCTCCATGAGTCCTGGTAGGACTCCGAGGTCAATGCACCGTTCCGACCGAAAAATAGTAAGAGCATGCGGTTGAGAACCAAAAAAATAATGATAAGGCGCTTGTTCATAATCAATGAGAATCGCAGTCACAAAGTTAGGATAATAATCAAGAAAAGGTCAAATTTACAGCTCAAGTAAAAGAAAATTGCGAATGCACAGTCATTTCCCTGAATCTGAATTGTAGATCAAACAAGCGTATGGGAAAAATGAGTTCAAACTGTTGTATCGTTGCTAGGTCATTCCCATTGACTCGGGAGAGAGAAAACAACTGTCGGTCAGGAACTCAACTCGTGTTGTGTTGTCAAGTGCGCATACACATCTACATAGCTGATGGACATCTACTAGCTGATATCTACATATCAGGATGTACAAAATAAAACAATGGAAAACTTCAAGCAATCGATTCTTGGAGACGAACGGTTTCAAAGTTCGAATGGTGTAAAGTCTATGTGAGGCAGTCAACATAACCCTATCAAAATGGCTATTCCAATTCAAATTGTCATTGATAATAGCCACAAGAATCTTGACGCTGGATGCTAGTTCGATGTTGTCATAGGGATATGTTCTCATGCGCTTCTTTCTAAGAATTATCATCTGGCGACACTCCGAAGATTTAGCGACATATAGTTCATCTCTGACCATTGCTGAACAAATTGCAAGTTGTTGGGATTCGGATGGGCATCTTTGCATGACTCAATCAAAGTCACATCATCAGCGAATTTTGCGATGCGAGCAGAAGTAGACGAACACTAGTGTGTAGCGATGAAGGTAGAGAACAGATAGGGGCCACGCACGGATCCCTGAGCAACACCAGATGTGACTTTAACAAGCGAGCTAACACAACCATGGATGGAAACTCTTTGGAATCTATCTGTAAGATAGGAGAGTTCCACTGCAGATAGCCCTTGCTTAAACCTGCCTCACCCAAAATATTTAACTGTCGATGATGTTGAACCTTATCGAAAGCCTTAATTAGCATAGTCCAGGCAGGTTAGAAGAACACAAACATTATCATTTTCCTCATAAATGACGTCACAGAATTATGATTGTCAATCAACGCACCTATAGTGGAACCCCTTGGTCTAAAGGCATGATGGTCATCACCAAACAGTCGCAGCATCGGATCACGCATTTTGGAAGAAATTATAGGAAGCATCGAAATCTGCCGATAATCATTGATGGTCGGATTACTAGTCTTTGGGATAGGCCTGACACATGTAAATTCGCGGGCTGCTATTGACGAACGATAGATATTTGTCAATGGCTCGCAGATAATGTCAGCACACTCCCACGAAATTCTGGCATTGATTTCGCCATGGCCACAAGACTTTCTGAAACGTAAGATTTTCAAATTCCAATGCACCTCAAGAGAATCAATTGAAATATCTCGTAATCATCCTGAAGGTCATCAAGCTCGAAATCTGCATTTTCGTTGAAGTATGAGCTGAACTTGGACGTCAATTCTGAAACAAAGCGGTTCGTTTCCTCTTCGTCGACAAACTGCGGATTACAGGTTGCTTTGCCTTGGAGCTCACGCACCAACTCCCAAACACAGTTCCTTCTCTGTATAACTCTTTCACTCCACGTTTGTTTTGACTTTAAGACTTCGACTTTTCCTTTAGGTGATTATATACTGGCCAATTCTTTGATCGGTAAGCAATCCAATGATCCTCAATCATCTTCCTCAGTACTGATGTTATCCAAGGTTTGTCATTTTCTGAGATGGCAATTTCGAAACGTAGAATGCAACAAAGTGCCCGAGAAAATATCTCGTAAAATGCAAGGCATTTATCATCCACAGAATCTGCAATAAAATGTCAAAATCTGTGTTAGGCAAAGTTCGCAGAAATCATGAATATGGCTCCGTCTGAAATCACTAACAGTTTTTCTGAAAACACCACTTTTCGAAGTAACACCGCAAGACGTCAGAAATACACACTTGATCAGACTTAGAAACAGGCGGGCCCACTTCAGCAGCGTTCGGATAACTATATTTCAATTGCTCGGAAATCCATATCTGATCAAGGTAAGAATTCTCTCGAGTTGGCAAATCCACACAATTGTGAAACGAGGTCAAATTTGAACGAAATATTGAAAATCCTTGTATCAAAGTCAAAGTTCCCACATAAAATGAACTTGTGAGTTGGAAAGGCATCCATCTGTAAGGGAGTCCAAAAACGAAATAACAGCTTCGGAAAAATTGCGATGACAGGGGGCAGACAAATTTGGCGGTATGTAAAGGCAACAAAGAATCAGATTCAATGCAGTCAACCTCACCGCCAGAGACTCAACATCAGAGAAAGTTAGGTGCTGAATTTTTTCGGGTTTTGAATTTGCGTGAAGGTACATACATACACCGCCACCTTGACGCTGAGATCGATCCGAACGGAACAGAGAAAAGTTTGAAATTTTGAGCAAGTCATCGGAGATGTCATTAGATAACCAAGTTTCTGTTACGGCTACAAATTCAGGAGCAGTGTTACTAACAAGAACACAAAGTGTGTCAAATTTATAGAGAGGTGAGCGAACATTAGAGATCAAAATAGAGGGTGCCTTTTTTGGAGATAAAATCAATTTTGAATATTTCTTTAGGCACCACGTTTACGAATTTGCACTTTGCAAATAACGGCATCATTGCCTAAATCCCGTTGTCGCTTGAGATCGAGTCGCTCTGCTCTAACTGCTGAAGTTTTGTAAGGTCATTTCCGACAAAAACATGCTGAAATTGCGAGTTTCGCAGATCTTTCGACTTCCACAAAACTTCCAGTTTCATTGAGCGATCCTTGAACTTCAGACGTAAAGGACGAGCTTTACCACTGATATTTTTACCAACTCTCCTGTGGTCCAAAAGTGCGATATCATCAAATCCAATCATCTCAAAAATTCTCTGAGTAAGAGAGCCATCACTATCCCTTCACTCAGTTAGAGAACCATCAAACTTTTCAGCCAATCCAAAGAAAATCAGATTATCTCGTCGCATCTCCCTTTCTTCAATTTCCGAGAGCATGCCACTCAAAGCTTCACCATTGCTACGCATCTGTGAATGCTTCAAACCACTCCTTTAGGTTCATCTGCTTCCCTCTTGCATTCATCTTGTGTCTCATTGAATGACCTCAAAGACATTTCTATACCCAACATTTGACTATCCAGAAAATTCAGATGATCGTCTACCAAACTCAGCCTTCAGAGATTGTATTGATTGCAAAACTTCCATGATTCAACTACTGATTCAACAATCAGTGACTTCACATAAGCCAAAGAAAGTGCTTTTGGAGACCCAGCAATCGAAGCACCTGAAACTGCCGACCTCGTTTGACGACCGGTCATAATGACAAAAAGAAAGAAAACTGGTATACCTGCGCGGGCTCGAAATTCAAACGTTCTACCCGCTTGACGCCTTCAGACAATGCACCACCATAGAATTGCCAAAGACAGCGCACTACTTCCATTCAATCTAATAGCTTGCTAATTGACATGCATGCCGGCTATAACGAAATCGCGAATTCACCACGCCAGCCAAGACGCACGGAATAACGCTCACCAGCTGCAAGTTTGCAATAGATGACAGGAAAAACACCCCAATGAGCTTTCCAAAACCACAGAATACGGCAACCTTTGATCCTCAAAATATCGGCACAGGGGTAAAGGCGGGAGAACGACAAATCGAATGATGCAAAAAATTTGAAATTTGATCAATCAAACAAAGAATAACAAAGAATAAAGAATAATAATAATCAAACATAAACTTCAATTCACAATGACAGCTATTGGAGCAGCGACCATTCATCAGCAACGTGCGTCAATAGGAAAGCCTGAATGTCTAAACACAAGATAAATAAATTCAGAAGCACGAAGAAAGCAACTCTACATACGAGAAACTCATGAAAATGTGATGAGATATTTCATGCGAAAACGCTCCAAATCCACATGAAATTTCGTGAGATATATTAACCAACCGCAAATTAGCCAGTAAGACACTGTTTCATCGCCGGCCTTATGCCCGCATAAAAACTACCTTGTGCATCAAGCGCCACAGCTGCAACTTCTCATGCGTTATTAAGTGACTGCAGAAAAGGTGAGTGTGGTAGGCTAAAACTGTACCTTACTGCCATAGAAATATACGCTGTCCAAAGATGGTGTACTGCAAGCCTTGACGCGTGTGAAGTTAGCCGTACCAATATCCGTACCACCTCGAACTTTTGATCGACGATTTCTCGCAAACTGCTGCATTATTTTGAAAATTGAGTGGTGGCACAAGCTGGCACACTCTAAAATTATGGGTAAATGCTGTTTTCGAGAGTGGCTCAGTCGATTTTCGATGTGGTACGGATGTTGGTGGGGCTAACTTCACATAGGTCCAAATGAAGATGATTGCGATTTTTGGCTATCAGACCGCTTTCATCTGGTTGTGACCGCCTAAATGACACGGTACTCATAGTTTTAAATTTACTGGACTTTCAAATATACTCGTAGGATTTCTTCTTGAATACTTCTTAATGTCCTGAGCAGTGGAAGATCTACTTAATATTGTCGTGCAGCATTCCAAGACTTCTTCTAATTTAATTTACAAGTAATATATATTTATTTCTAAGACAGATGATATCGAAGTCACCTCTACCCAAATGTTTTGACCCAATCCCGAGTCTACCTAAGTAAGTGCCGAGCTGATTGAGATCATGAGATCATTTCAATTGCCCGATAATTTTTTTGCAAGCATGTTCTTTCATGTACATGAAACATGAATTAATTTTGATGTATGAAATTAACATACATTATCACTTCGGATACATTATAAAAATCCCAATTTCAAAATTACTCAATACGAATGGATTATTTCTGTGAACTTGTTGTTTATAAATAAAATCTTTCAGAATTATTTGTAACATGATCGAATTCAATATTGAAGGTTCGATGTATAAGTGTTGATATCTTATTACTCATGATGGCGCAGTAAAAGTAGCATGCAACTTGACATATGTATGCGATTGGAAGAGAATGAAGCATCTGGTATAAACTGCAGGTTTGGCACCTTCGCTACCAGACCGCAAAACGCTACAGATGAATAGAAATAAAGCTTTTGATAGCAAGAATTTCATTAGTTTGGTAGCTTAAAATTTACAGTGTATAGTGGCCTCGTCTTTAGCATGCTTACTTCCAAGCTCTCCAGTTGCAACGTCGCCTTCAAACTTGTCTACGGCAGACAGACAAGTCGGACAGCACATACCGAAACATAGTATGTCACGATTGCATCTGCTGATATGTGATAGTAATTCAAACTACAATTATGAGTATTGATACCTGAGTGACTATACGCAAAGTACGCATATATATAAAAACTTTGATATCACGGCATTAATTCTCGCACATGCGTGTGACTTATGCAAATATTTTCGGTAGTTAATGTCACTCCAAATGTAGAACAAATGCTTTTTCAGGTTGAAGAATTCATTCTAGCGGTTAAGAAAAATATCAAAAGTCTGATGATTGGATCATTTGATGATGAAGAACTACCAAATCATTTCAAATTGGAGAATGTTATATTTGTGTTCAATCATTGGGACAAAATTTCTTGCTCTGAAGACGAAAGAGAAGTAAAACAGAAATGTCTATCTCGATTGAAAGATCTATGGCCCGACGTACAAGAGAACAAAAATGTTTTCTTCATATCTGTTGTCAAGGTAGGCATTGCAGATCATTGCATGTGGTTTCATGTTGTACGACATCCTTTTGATTGATCATTTTGTCAAACTTCGGTTATCGTGTTTACTGTAAATGTTGACCGGAAGAATTGTTCAGAGCTTCAGTTCAATCTTTTGAATTCCTCAAATTCAAAACCTTGAAAGACTAGCAATGACATGGATCTAGTATTTTTGTTCGACAAGATATCTTTAAAAAAGCGTTCATTTCATCGACAACTCATAGGCAGAATTCTATGGTCCATTCTGATAATGCGTTCATTTGTTCGAAAAAATTGATCATCGGATATCAATGTATTACCAGGGATATCTGTGAATAATATGATATAGAAGTGATAATGATAAAGTAATAATGATAAGTAATATGATATAGTTCTATATCATATTATTCATTGAAATCCCTGGTATTACTTTTCTATGACATAGATCATTTTGGCATAAATTATGGAAATCCTTAGCATTGAGATCTATCTATATGCATAGAAAGATCTCCAGTATGCATTATTTATTGTTACTAGCTCTATGGACGATTAGCCTACTATGATTAGTTTGAAAAGGTTCGTATAATAAGCGTTGTCATCAGACAAGAAAACTTCATGATGACATAGCTTGGTACATGCTCGTATTATCTAGATCTATGTTTCTGTTGATGGAGTGGTCTGAGGAGCACCAATGTTCCATAAACTCACGGCTATTTATGTGCTCAGAGGAGCTGATTGTCTTGCCAATGCTCCAGTCAAATGTATGGTTTTCTTCAATGCAAAGAGTTGATATTTGCGAGTGCCTAGCTATCCTCCTTACAACCCACCTGTTTTCCAGTTTGTACAATGTATGAGCATTTTTCCTGACAGTTGGAGCAATCAATCTGGTACATAACATTCCTTCGTTCTACATGTAAAGCAGTTTTTAATTTCTTTGGTTTAAAAAGTTGGTTTTCAATGTAGCTGATGTTGGCTTGTGGAGATCTTTATGTGGTGTTTTGAAACATGCGACTTACTGTTTCAGAAATACCTTTGATGTATGGTAGTGTGTAATAAGTTTTTTTTTTGCTCTTACTCTTCTATTTTAGGCTTTTGGCTTAGTAGTTGAGAAAAAATGAGTTAAACGTCATAATGGTTTACTATCGCAATATAACAGTGTAGGAGCCCCGCGCATCCTTATCTTACGCCCCGCACTCCATAGGGCCGACCCTGTTTACAGTGCCCTCACAAAGCCTTTTCATGAGAACTCATGAGATTTAATGCGGTCTCATGAGATTTTTGTGAGAGCTCATGAGATTATTATGAGTCTCATGACATTCTCATCAGAAAATAGCTGACTCATAATGTTCTCATGATGCTTTGATGAGAATATAATGAGTGGCAATGAAAACATTCATGATGATAATATCATGAGAAAATCATGGGCATTCAGGAGATTTTTATAAAAATAAGTTTATAAGTAGGAAGATATGCAGGCCAGCAGCGAAAAGAAAGAGTAATAAGAAAGCTTATTCAATCGGATAATAAATGTTCAAATTTGGTCTATAAAGGCAAAAAATCAGGAATTTATCATGGCGATCTGCAGCAGCTTTTTCGAAATTATGCATACACATGTATAATTTGACTTAGCAATTAATATTACTATGCAAGATGTTGAAAATAAACTTAAATACAATCAGAGTTCAATATCTTATCATGATAAATAATAATATATTATTGCTAGCATTGAAATAGCATTGAGAACGGTGTGGGAATGCTCTGGGGCAAAGTGGCGAGGCCAAAAAACCCTCAATAACTAAATACCAGAAAAATAAATTCAGTAGTATGAATATTCAACTCATATTTATTAATGAGATTTTTATCATAGACTCATGAAATTTGATGAAATATTTCATGCGTAGACGTTCCAAATCCGTATGAAATTTCATGAGATACATATGAGAAAAATCTCATAAAAAATCATGGGAAATTTTCGTGAGGGCGAACAAGATATTTCTTCATTTTTCGATTCGTTACATCTTATGCCATTGACAGTATTCGCTTATATTACCGGTCTATAGGTCCTTGAGAACTTGCACACCTTATATTGCTAATATGTATACATAGCTAGTTGTTGAATATGTCAGTTTTTACAAAGAGAAATATGAAAAGAATAAAGAAGACAAATGTGTCATCTAGAAAATGTTTTTATATTTTCAGATAAGGAGATTGATAAAGACTGGGAGACTACCACATGAATATATTCAACTTCAGATCACATTGTGTAATTTGGCACCGAAGGTATTGGATTCACGATTGAGAACCATTCACAGGTAAATTAAGTTCTTCTATTCAGAATCGCAAACAATATGGAGACATGCACACGATTGTGAAAATTTTGTTAAGTCATTTTAATGCTCAATGCAAGCAAACTCCTTCGCTGTCAGAATAATGGGCAGGATAGGCATTCATGACTGGTGAAGAATTTAAACTCATAAATGCATGCGCACCTTAGGATAGTGTGCTTCTTAACCAGATTTGAGAAAACTGCGAGAGTCTCAAAAGTGGATCAGAAAAATTAGTTTAAGATTTATATTTCAAAGTTAATCAAACTGCAAAGCACTTTTTTCAGAGAATGAAGACTTTATATAACAATAAATAATAACATGCAAATAACATGCAATTTGGGAGAATAATTTTTGGCTTATGCAAATTATCCGAGAATATATATAGATGTCACAAAATTCACACAAAATTGGTGCGATTATCATAAATCGATCAGTCAATAATGGATTTCATAATCTTGTTACAAATGGCAGAATTATTTCGTCAGAACTACAGCATAATGATAATCAAGTGTTGTCAACCTTTTCCATGTCTATTCCAGATTTTTCCAACTCGATTTCAGATCTTTTCAAATGAATTTCAGATTTTCACGAATCAAATCAAGCAAAACTCCCAACGTTTGATCGAAATTTTTAATTTTAAAGTTAAAAGTAAAATAGGCTGCAGACAGGGATTCTATCAGTTGATGATAACGGCTACGATGGGGAGCATCGGGAGCTTTCAGGTCGACTTCATTTATAAACTGTTCAACACTCGGGACACTACAATAGCAGAAGCAAAAGAATGACACATCTCAAGCCTACAATAGATTGGAAACAAGAACTTCAAAACTGCAATCTTTCTTCACAATTCGACAATCACGCATGCAATCAATACACTTCCTACAATAACTCACATCTTAGAATAAAACCTCACACTGTTGCATCGTGGCCGTTAACATCAACCGATAGAAGGCCCGTCTGGAGTGCATTTTACTTACAACTTTAAAATCATAAAGACTAAACTTTGAGGAGTTTTGATTGATTTGATTTGAGAAAACGACAAGTGATCTCCCGTCAATTTGTCAATTCTTAATTTCAGAAATTTTTTCAGGTGGATTCCAGATATATCCTGTCAGATGTCCATTAGAAGCTAAATTTTGAAGATATCTGAGATTCAATGGGAGAAATCTGAAATCCATCTGGAAGTATCTGAAAGTCATTTGGAAATATCAGAAATCGATTTGGAAATATTTGAAATATGCATGGAAAGGGTGCAGTTACCTTAATAAGCAGGGTTGGGTGCGATTCATCACATTTCCAATGTTTTGCATTTTATTAACTTAATTTTAACTTTAAGTCTCATAATCGCCTCTCAGGGAGAGTACTTGGACGCGACATGTATGTTTATGCACTATACGCATGTATATCCAGAATATTAATGTGTCATTAATTTATCCATGAGTTCTAAACTTGATGCACGAAATCAACTGCAGTCAAATGAGTAGGATTCTTCCGGAACATCACAGCATCGAGATTTGCTCTTGTTATTGTGGAATGGAGACGATATCAATATTCAGCTTAAAGTTTTAATTATCAGCATAGGTTATCTCTGGGCTAAATATCATCAACCCTGTTAACATCTACAGCCTAATAATTTCCTAATTAGAACAACATGCATGACTAAGCTACATTCCTTACAACATGTCTGATCGAGAAACGAAACACACGTAACATGGGGTTGTATAAAATGAAAATAACACAAATGTAGATGTAACGATATTTTTACTAATCGTAAGAAGCAATCATCAAAGAATGTCACTGCATTAAATGATACCGATATCTTTCTATTTCTAATACATGCAGACTAATAGTAGAATAAACATAATAAGTTTTTAGCTTTCAGGGCAAGAGGTTATATGAAGCAAGTTATCTACGAATTGTACCTACCAATTAAACAGTATAAGCGATATACAGGGTGAGTCATAATGTGCGCAAAACTTTGGTGATGTCCTGTGATTACTGAACGGGGTACTCGACATTAATTTTAATGCCATTTTGTTCGTTAAGACTTGGGGTTTTGTATGATGTCACATCCTACAGACTTCTATGAATTTTAAGTATAAAAATTTGAAAATTGAATCATGTCATATTTTCTCAGTTGGTGAAATATTACCATAGTTTTGGGCATGATTCTGCATCTGTTTAGTGATTCGCAATGACATCAAAATGATTCCACAATCCATTTTATTTCGTTCAACCAACAATCTGGACACAAACAAGCAATCTATGTTTTTTGAAGATTTTGAATTTGTCCTACAATTAGGAAATGTTTGATTTAACTAAGATATGCGAAATTTCAGCGCCAAAAGCTAAATTGTCTTTTTTTCGTTAACGATGGACTTAGAAACAAGATTGACTATTGTGAAATTGTTCTATTCCAATAACGAATCTCCAACTGCTACTCTACGTGCATATAAGAGAATGATATCCTTGCACAATGATCCATTTCCACCTTCAACTATCAGTCGACTGATGCAGAAGTTTGAGGCAACAAAGACTCTCCATGACATCCAGTCTCCTGGTAGACCGTCCATTGTCAATGAACGTTCCTCTGCTATCGAGAAGTCGATCACCAATCTTAAAGCTGCAAATCCACTTGGTCATACTAGCTCTCGACAAGTCGCGCGTGAAACCGCTATCCCTCAACGCAGTGTCGTTCGAGTCCTACATCAAATCGGGATGCATCCATTCCGAATATCCCGAACACAGGCGATAAGTGAAGAAGACAAGCTGAAGCGTCTTGACTTCGCGAAGTGGATATTGGAGAATGAGGAAATCCTGCCAAACATTCTTTGGTCTGATGAAGCTTACTTTAGTTTAGATGGGCTCGTAAACCGACACAACTGTGTGATATGGGCATACGAAAATCCAAGATGCAATTTGCCGAAGAATCTCCACTCACCAAAGCTTTGCGTTTGGATGGCAATTTCTTCAAACTTCAAATTGCAGCCCCAGTTCTTCGAATCGACTGTGGATCAAGAAAACTACACTAGCATGCTCCGTGATCACCTCATACCTGAACTGCAAAAGAGGCGGAAGATGAAGTCTGTCGTATTCCAACATGATGGAGCTCCTCCTCATTTCTCGAAAAAGGCACGAGACTTTCTATCAACGAAATTCCACGAAAACCGAGTGATTGGTCGTGGTTACGGTCATCCTTGGCCACCGCGGTCTCCCGATTTGTCCCCATTAGACTACTATTTGTGGGGAACTTTGAAGGCTCGCGTGTATCACCAATTTGTTCCGAGAAACATTAATGAGTTAAAGGAGAAAATCTTTGAAGAAGTTCAAAATCTTGAAACAGATGAGCTCCAACGGGCCATTAACCATTTGCTCGTCAGCACAATGTGTTGTCCAGGCTGATGGAGGATTGTTTGAACACTTGCTGTAAATTGTCTATCATCAGTAATAAGCTTAATTATAAGAAGTCCTTTGGAAAATTTGTTTTTAATTTGAATTTTGAACGATTTAAATTATGAAATTTAGGTAAATTCTAGTGAATTCAAAATTTCTAGAATACTGTCAAATAATTGAAAGAGAAAAATAATATTGCACACAGCAAAACCCCATGACATGCTAAACAATATGGAAGAGAAACTCAATTCGAATAATTATTTTGGTCAGAGCTACAAGTCCTTGAAGTTTTGCGCACATTATGACTCACCCTGTACAGGTAATGGTTTAATGCATTACATTTTTTCATGTGTTATTTGTTTATCTCACGCAAAAGGATATATAAAAAATTCTGTCTAACAATATGCATTGCACCTAGCTTAATGGATTATATCTACAAGGAAGCCATAGATAATCAAAGCATAGTTTAAAAAAACTAATTAAACACACTATCAGATAGACATTTACGGTAGGTCTATTTTCAAAGTTGATGATAGCACACTTTCATCATAGAAAGACCAATCGTGTGGTTGAAGTAGGTTACATATTTACGTGTACATACATGTAAGCTTACGTGTAGATGACTTGCTATGACATGATGTGGTCATATACTTAGGCAGAATTTTTCCAAGAAAACCGCAAATAATCATTCATGGTCAATTTCTTTACTCTTGGGTTCTTACTCCTGGGGGTGTACCCAAGCTCTTGGGTCTGCACCCCAAGATTCTTGGTTACCCGAAGACTACCCAAAACCCAAGAGTGAACCCAAGACCCAACCTTGGGCATGATCGTATATGTGCGCATCTATGACATTCTTTTGTTACAGTTGCCTGGCGCGATTCAATGGCTACAGCATTCAGATCATCCGCAATATAATGAACAATGCAAGAATAGACGATGCAGAGAAATCCGAGACACGGAAAATGTTAGCAGAAGAATTATCAAAAGCGGAATCGAGTTTCAAAAACCGAATTGAGGAGATGAAAAAGTTACTTGATGAAAAGAAAGGTGAAATGTGTCAAGGAATATTGGAACATCTAAGATCAGACCTCTCAAAAGAAAGGATGATCGATTTTCATGAAACTAGAGGCTTATATTATCCTGTTGCAATGAAACCACCAGATCCCGTACCGGAGTTTGAAAGTGGAGATTTATTTTTCCAAGAAATTAAAGTATATGTAAAACGAAGAGTCAATCGTGAAATTGATTACTGGAACAAAAAAGGCTCATACATACTCAGGGAAGAGACTGGGCAATTTATATTTGATGAGTCGAAAACGAAATTCAATGTATTTTGCAAAACAATCAAAGACCTAGCGATGAAAACATTTGAGGATATTGATCGTGAGCTTCAACTTTTAAATAATCACTTGAATTATGACACAATTTTACCACAAGGGGAAGATCATATAGAAAGAGGAAGCGACTCAAATAGTTTTCGTGGTATTCTGGAAAACGTATTCCTTAGTGCTTCCGCTATTGTATGGATTCCATTGGTGATAGTAGGTACTCCCCTTGCATTGCCTGTTTATCTATGGAAGAAGATGGATGACCGTCAAGCGGGCTCAGAGATAATCCAACATTTCAAATGTAATAAAGATGCCGCGTTGGAGAAAAACATAGATAGCTACATCAAAGGATTAAATCCTCAAAAATTAGCGGATCTAATTTATGATTCAGTCTTGAAACATTCTGATGATGTGGTCGATAAAATGAAGGGATATCTGCCAGTTGCGAAAGAAACATTTGAACACAAAATTCGCTTGATTGACGAGAAGGTAGGAATTAAAGATGTATTGGAAACTTATACACCAATCCTCTCCAAAATTCAACTCTTTTTAAGCCATTCATACAATTTTTGCGCGCATAACTTGATGACAGATCAATTCAAATTCACGCTAAAAGACAATGAGACTCGCGATTTCTGGTCATTTGGCAAAGTAATCATCAAGCATATTGAAAAATTCGGGAAAGATGTTGCAATAAAGTTGGTGGAATCTTCTGTCTCAGAGAGCAATGCATTTGAAATATTTGCCGAGGAAAACATATGGTGGTAAGTTTATTGAGAGTATTGACTTGAGAACATGTGCAGTATACAGTATGTATGAATTCTATAATGCATTTCATTATAAATCATCATCTTTCTGTCAACTCGAGTGATCATTGATTTGAAGAATTTACGATTTTCTACTACCTTTCAAAATCGCTACAGACATTTGATTTGGCTGTAGACATTTTATGGTTTTTAGAGACATTTATAAGGGCCAACATTGGCTACAGTCATTCTAGCTAAAGAATTCTTTCTGCCATTCATTGCCATTCACACTTTCCTAACGTCACCCGTTCCATGAGTCACATGACAAAGAGGATTTGAGCGGAGAGACTGTGTAATTATATACTACAGGGTGAGTAAAAAGTAACGCCCGATTTCAGCTACCTGATTTAATATGCAAATGCTGATGTCTCTCTTATCTTTTATCGCATATCCCTGGTGAAATCATGAAATTCATGGTTCATCTGAATCATGGTCGATTTCCAATTCAACATTGTCACTGACTCTCAAGTCAGATTACTGTGAAAAGATCGGGCATTACTTTTTACTCACCAGGCGCATTCATTGCTCAGTCATCCCTCCTAGTGCATCGCGTGTGTTTTCACTTTCATCAGTCAACCCAACACCATGAATGCATTTATATCGCTCAACTGTCTTAAACACAGGAATTTACAAAACTTGAAGTGAATTCAAAATGTAATCATATATTAGACCCACATGCCGCTAAGTCGATCGAATAATATAAGGTGAGTCTGTAAAGGATGATTGGAGCTCCATTTTCCATTCTAGAACATGAAAAAAATAATGTGAGTTGCATCCAGTTGTAATTGACCCTTGAGGAAGAAATACAAAATATCGGATGTTACAAATTACAAAAAAATTCCTGCGAAGCCAGTGGCAGCAATGTTTTTCTTCAGTTTTATCATTGTTTTCATTTTTGGGTGCTGTTCAATACCTTAGATTCGGTTATTATGCTCCCACTGGACTTAAAATTACGCTTGCCTTGGTTAATTGATGTCTGTAGGCCTTTTTTGGCAGTATACTATAGACAATGAGCGATAATTCTACTGCCAAATTTTATGGGATTTTTGCAGAATATGACCACTCGGAAAAATTCTGTAGATGTCCGTGTATGCATAGATGGCATCATAGAGTCGTTACTCAGTACAATTAAATCCCCAATGTGTATGCAGTTTCGATTTTATAAAATGAACTCGAGTTGAACACATCTGGGTGTTGTTACCAAATGTAAGATATCCTGGGGAAAGTATACATAGGTGGAGTGTCGACTCAAAAAAGTGTCTGTATACAGTGAAAATTTTTATATGAAAAGATTCAGTCTTTTACGGATATTATGTTCCTGTGGTCCAAAAAATTATTTCAACAGTTTTTGAAAAACTAAATTTTTGGAAATTTCTATACTACCGACATGAGTTGGATATCAAAAGGAATGAATATTCGCTAACAAGCATTTTAATTAAGCGGAAATTAAGCTGATGATCTAGGAAATTTCATGAACCACATTATAATGCAAGTCTCTACAAATCTAAAAGAAAAAAGTTAAGATCTTATTGAAAGCGTCTTGGCTAATAAACTTATGTCATGTTATTAATTCAATTTTCAGCGGCATGATTTTATGATTCAAAAGGCGTCATTTCTTGAATCTGAATAATTAATATGGATCCATTTGCATCTTTTAAAGTTCATTGTGATCAGTTTCTTTGATTATATGTTTTGCTCTTTCAGTGGCAGTTTGTGATATGATCACGCTTAAGAAAATAATCTTATTATATTAAAGCTGAACTTTTAGAAATGGTAACCCATCGAATTGCTAATTTAGCAAACTATTACTTCTCCCAGTTGTCATGATGCAAGGAGGATTTGTGGAATGCCATTCCTTTTTCTGTATTGCTATCATTATCATTCAAATTCGTCTACATTTCTCCAAACGTGTAAAAACTGCGTGTCTCAAGGGTGGTACTGCGGTCTCGACCTGGTCTTGACTCATGTTCATTTAATTAAATCGAAACTGTATACACATTGGGGATTTATTAAATGCTGAGTTGGAACTCTACCTAATATATTTACTCTATGTAAGATTATGCAAATTTTTGCAGTTTTGAAGAAATTATCACGGAATTGACTGATCGTGATGGATCATGATGGAATCGTGATGAAAGCAGAAGGAAATGATATTATTTTACAGATAGTTCGTGTCTGACAGCCTTGGTGAGGTTATGTTTGTTAAATTGGCATCTCGATGACCTGCGCTATTGCTTTCATGCTGGAACCTCCAGCGAACAAGAGAATCTTCTTAAGCGTGATCATGCAACAGCTGCCACTGGCATGGCAAAATCACAGATTCAAAGACAATGATTTCAATTAACTTTGGAAGATGTAAATGGGTCCACATCACTATTCAGATTCAAGAAGTGAAACATTAATTTATTGAATCATAAAATCAAGCTGTTGAAAATTGAGTCGACACTCTACGTATATATTTACTCTATGAACAGGAACGTGATCTCCACAAAAAAGTAACTATTTTGATATAAAAATTTTCACTCCATGATCACCTACTATATACTTACTCTGCGGATGGTAATGTGCGTGCGCATGAACAACACAACTTGAAATTATCAAAAATAGCAACATAAAATATAAGTTAAAAACAGGTGAAAATAGAGTAAAAAGCAATTATGAAGAGGCACGAAGGATGGACTGAGCATTACCTCTTATAATGGCGATGCCAAAGCGTTGCAGTAGCCATTCTTTTTCCCTGGGATCGTCCTTCACCTTGCTCCAACGTTCCCCCAAACCCAAGACTGTCTTCAGCGTCCTTGGTCCCATGGCACAAGTTGTTTCAAACGCCAGTGGTTCAAAGACATACCTCTCAGACATAATAGCATATTTTGACATTTTGCGTTGTTCTGCACGCGCTGCAGCTGATCCTGGATGGACGGCGGACTCTATGAGATATGAACCACTGCGTTCCGGTGCAAGTGGCATCCCAAATCAAGCAAAGACCCATGCGATGCGGGAAAGTCGTCATTCTGTCAGGTCGTTTTCCGTCACCTCTGTCAAGACCGACGGGTTCAACAACAGATGGAATACCCGCACGATCTAGCTCTCGTTTAAATATGTCATTCAAAGCAGCATGACGAGGGAATTTACAAGCAGATCGTTTACATGATAGAGGGTGATGACCGAATATGTCCACCGTCTTGCCACATTTGCACGGGTGAGCCTCACAAATCTTAGCATCTAGTTGCAGAGCAACACCGATTCTTAGTGACTCATCGTTCAGGTAAGTTCCAATCGTTGGATTCGGCGGAGCTTGAAGCCATGAACCTGTGAAGGAGCGACTGCACTCTCTAGGCAGGCCAGATGAACTTGGTCAAGCTTGGGTTTTAGATTTGCTTGTAAAAGATGGCATTGTTCACTATTCCATCAATGCTGTGATTTCGGCAGTTTAGGCATCTGGAGACCCATCGTAAACCATCGGTCCAAGCCATTCGTGTAATCTTGTTGAGAAGATTCGGACAGTTTGGATAGAATTTCGTAAACTAAAAACGGCTGGAGAGGACCGATGATAAAAAGGCTGGTAAAGCGATAGCTGATGGTAATCTAATATCAAGGCCTCCGAAACTGATAGGCAGAGTAGCCTGCTCCCACGGGGTGTCATCAACTGAAACGTTACATATTTGTGTCGGAAATGTTCTGATCGATTCATCACATAACGCGAGAGAATCAGCGAATCTATAGCACGAAGCGTGTAAATCAGCTTGGGAATAACAAAGCAATTTCGTAGTAAAAACAACACACGAAACTGATGCTACAGTGGTCAATGAAACGTTGCCACTGGCGGTATCAGTGGTCAAGTGTTGCCTGGTCGGATGAGGCAGTTGTCGTCCGATTAAAATTCAATTATGGACGTCTACGCCTTTGACTGAAGTCTGGGCAAGACATTCCGTCAAGGAGTCAGGACGATTGCAGGAAATTGCTCAATTGGGGAGCCATTTGTAGTGATGGTGGCAATTCACTGCATGCTATGAGGAAAAACATGAACTCCGAACGCTACGTTCGAATGCCCAAAAAGCATGTTTATCCTTCAGCATTCAGTTTAGGTGATCCATCATCTGATTGGATTCTCATTGATGACAATGCCATCGTGCCAGGGCAACTCAATTGTATGAAAGACAGGCAGGAATGCCGGCAAGGTCTCCTGACTTGAATCCAATCGAGCATGTCTGGTCTATCTTGAAACGGCGAGTTGATCGACAAATTTGTCCTGGCAATGATTTGAATCGGTTGGAATCTTTAGTGAGGCAGGAGTGGGATCATATTGATCAACAGATGATCAGAAATTTGATCGGCAGTATGACTAATTGCATCCGAAAGGTAATAGAAATTAGAGTAGACGAATGTGGCTACTAGAGAACGCACCCATCAGTCTCTTTAAGTACTAGGCCCTTACTGCGCCAGCTTATAACAACATGTAACATAGAAAAACATTTGATGTGATATAGGAAACAAATTCATTCAATTATAGTTAGAAACTTACTGTTTGCTATAAAATGTTGCTGTTTTAACCTATTTCAAACTATTCATGAAACTGACCATAGAGTAAGTAAATGAAACATGAATTTGTAAGTCATAAAATTATGTCGGTGGAAATTGAATTGAAAACTTGAAATTTCAGCCAAGAAAGCACGAATAATATCGCGACTTTTTCATGAAGACTTTCATTATAATACAATGCCTGAAATTCCCTTAATAATCAGCTTGATTTCCGCGTAGTTAGGATGCTTATTAGCAAATATTCATTCCTTTTGATATCCAACTTGTTTCATACCACTTATACAGGAGAGTCATCTCGGTAGTATATAAATTAGCAAATTTTGACTTTTTTCAAAAGTGCTCAAATATTTTTTTGGACCACGGGAACGTAATCTCAGCAAAAACTGAATCTTTTCATGTAAAAATTTTCACTGTATACAGATACTTTTTTGAGTCGACACATTACCTATATGTCCCTACTCAATGAGTAGATTGAAATTCTTCGGTTATTCACTAAACACTACTTCGGGACACACCATTACATTTCGTCTGTGCATGTGAGTAGTTTATAGTGTGACATCCGGCGCGACGCTTCGCTTCGCTTTGCTTCGCTTCGCTTGCGCCGGATGTCACACTTTTGCGGGGGTTTTTCAAAATTTTCAAAAAAATCAAAATTTCAAAAATTTAGGTAGATTTCAAATTTCACGTGGCCGAAGGGCGAAAATTTATGTTGTCTCAAAATATCACGTGGTCTAAGAATTTTGAAAATTTAGGCAGACGAAAATTTAAGTTGTCTCAAAATATCACGTAGTCTCAATATACCAGAAGATTGTATTCAAAATATTTATTCAAAATATTTATTCAAAATATTCATTTAAAAATGGAAGAAACAAAAGTGGATGAAACAAAAGTGGAAGGAACCTCAAGAATATATCCTTCGTTATCATATGAACGTAGTTCTACTTTAATGGACATTGAAAAGATTAACATTGAAAAAATGAATAAAGAAAAACACAAAGATAGAGTTAGGTATATGAAAGATAAGGAATCTCAATTATTATTAAGATTAGATCATTATAAAAAGTTAAGAAAGAGATGGTCTAAAGTTAAGAATGTAACACAAGGAATTGGCATATTCTTAACAATAAGTTTAGGTGCTTTGACAATTGTTATATCTTCTGGTGTTTTAGTAATTCCAGTAGTTGCTACAGCTGTAACAGGTACGGGTGTTTTTGCAACTTCACTTGTTACAATGTTAGATAAATCTTTAATAACTAAGAAACGAAAATCATTAAAAACTAAGCATTTACATATTAAAGAAGTCTATGATAAACTACACTACTACTTTCAAAGAGTATGTGATGATAATGTTATTACGTTAGATGAGATTGAAAAATTTGATCAAATAGCTAATGAAGTAAATCAAATATCATTTCAATCACAGACAGAAAAAGTTAATGATAAAAATAAAAAGGATGGTAAAATTTCTAGTGATGGTAAAACTTTTATTGATGATAAAATTTTTAATGAAGAAAATGATAAAATTTTTTTAGAAGAGCTAAAAACTTTATTAGACAAAACTTTATTAAACAAAACTTAATACGAGAAAATTTTAAACGAAAAGATGTCAAACAACAAAGCAATAAAAAAATAATTTGTTCAGTAAAATGTTTTTGCTGTATTCCAATGTTACCACAAAATTCAAATATTATATTTTAAAAATGGATAAAATTAGAGCTGATAATTTTAAAAGAATAAAACAATTAGAAGAGTTAATAAAACAAAGAAATATTATGAAAGAAAATCATCTTCAACATAGAATGATAAAAGCTGGTATTCAATCTGATATGTTTGAAAAAATGCAGCAAACCGAGCAAGTAAAAACTGATTTTGAAAAAACTATGAAACCATTTAAAACTCTTGAAAAGGAACTTACAAATAATGATAAACAAATTGATATAACAGATCCAGAGCACAAAACTATATTAGATGACTATGGATTACTAGAATCAAACATTAATAAGAAATTACCAAAATCTATGCAATTTGAACATTCTATTTCATTTATAGATGGAAAAACAATACCTAGATTTTATCTCGGACAAAAAGAAATATTTCCACAACCTTTTCGAGGTTTAATTTTTTCACCAGATAAATCTCCTTTTAATTTAGATAGAAATTTTGTTAATCTTTTAAGAGGAGCAGATTTAAATAATTATGCTGTAGAAGATCTCATAAAATATAAAGCTATGTTAGACAGAGTTGGTGCAGTAAAATCTCTTAGACGTTATAAACAATTAGAAAATTTATTATCAACGGGAGTTAAAGTAGGGAAAGGTTTATCTGAAAAACAGAAAAGTGAAACAACTGTATTTTTACCAGATGATCCACAAGAATTACTAAATAGATTAAATATTTTAATATCTGCAATAAAAGAAGGACATAATTCTAGTTTCAATGAAATTCATGCTATATTGAAAAGACTGTTAGAAAAGAAGATTCTAAATGAAGAGGATTATAAAAGTGTAGCTGAAATATGTTGTTTCTAATTTTTATCTATGATTTTTATCTATGATTTTATCTACGATTTTTATCTATAATATTTATTTAATTTTTTTAGTTTAAAAATGTGTTCAGCAGATTTAGACAAAATTAATGATCATTTAGAAAAATTGACAGAGATTTTGGGTTCATCAAAATTTAGTACGACGTTAAAAATTATAACAACTACTTCATCACACACTTGTAATTTAGAACCCATTCTACATTTAGAACAAAATAAAAATTATCAAATTGCATTGACTAGTTTCTCTACATTTAACACTATTCAAAACGTTATCAAAGATGTGAATGATCAATTTAGATATTCTACTGATAAAGGAAAAACATGGAAAATACTAACTTTTCTTCCTGGTTCTTACGAAGTTGAAACAATATCAAATGAAATTAAGAGACATTTAGGTATACCATTTAAAGATAAGAAACAATTACATTTTGCAGTTGAACCGGCAGTTAATAAATTTTCTCTTACTTTAGACGAAAATCATCAAGTTGATTTTAATCATGATAGATCATTGTCAAAGCTATTAGGATTTAATAAACGAACCTATAGTCAAGGCTATCATTTAGGTGAGAAGATTCCAAAAATAACTGAAATAAATTCAATTGTTGTACATTGTGACATTATTGAAGGAGGATATATAAATGGTAAATTATCAAATTTAATATTCAGTTTTCCAGCTTTTACTGTACCCATTGGTTATAGATTAAATGTATTTCCACAAACATTAATATATTTTCCTATTACAAGAAAAACTATTAACAACATTAACATTAGAATCACTGATGAAAAAGGACAAGAAATAAATTTTGGAGGTGAAGAGATTATGATAGATCTTTTGGTTCGGGAGGTATAAACTCCCGTTCGAGAGGTATAAACTCCCACGCGAAGCTAGAGAAGTTTAATTTTCTTCTTCTTTAGAAACAAAAAATAAAAAAAATAAAAATAAATTTTTTTATTAAAAAATGAGTGAACTACCTCCATTAAATAAAAAAAAACTTAAATTTAATCATCATCCAAATTTATCTAATAAAGTTTTGTCAGTTATTTGTGGAAGATCAGGATGTGGAAAAACATATCTATTATTTAAAATTTTAACGACTCCAAATTTTTTGGATTATAACAATGTTATAATTTATACAACAACGGCAGAACAACCCGTCTATCAATTTTTAAAATATGGATTTGAAAATAATCTTAAAAAAACAGCAATTGCTTCATTATTCAAAGAATATGAAAAATCTGAAGATGAAGAAGAAATAAGTTCGTGGTGTGAAGAAGCAGCAAAAAATAATCAGTTAGTAGAATCTAATAAAAATAACCATATAAAGATACAACTAATAGATGATAGTGGTAATATGCAAGATCCTAGTAAACTAGATAAAACAATGAAACATTGTGTAATTTTTGATGATTGTGTTAATGATAGAAATCAGTCAGTTCAGAGAAATTATTTCACAAGAGGTAGACATAATAACTGTAGTGTTTTTTATTTAACACAAAGTATGTATTCATTAGACGGAAGTGTTATTAGAAAGAATGCAAATATATTTATACTATTTGAAATAAATGCAAGAAACTTAAGTGATTTGTTAAGAGATTTATGTGTAAGAAATAAAGATGAATTTAAACAATCGTGTAACAATGCTTGGTCAAAAGATTATGGATTTATTACAATTAATATTGATAAAAAAATTCATGAAAGAGTTATAGAAAATATTTTCGAGGAGTGATCGAACGGAGTGACCGAACGGAGTGACCGAACAATTTTTTCTTATAAATTTTTTGTTAATAAAAATAAAAAAAAAATATGTTGAATGATTATAAGATAGAGCATGTACCAGTTTTAAAAGATTATCGTCATCCTACAAATCCTGTAAATTCGAAGAAAGAAGTTAGATTTTATTATCATCATAAATACGTAGCGCTCGTTACAGATTATAAAACAAAACATGGTATTCAACCGTGTGTTAAAACAAAAGACTTTCCACTTTGTTTAAGAAGTTTCCGAGTATTTTTGGCGTATAATAATTTATGGTGGTTGGTTAAGAAAGAACATTTAACAGCACATGAATTAGAAACATTACATCAATTACATATTCCTGTGTATATGCAAAAACGGAACCGAGGTTCTATGTAAAATTCATTTTTTCTTTTAAAAAATATGAATCGTGAAATGTCTCTCGGACAAACGTCTAGGATTGATGAATTAATCAAGAAACAAATTGCAGAGTTTGATGCACAAATTAAACATAGTAAACGCAGTAAACGTATTAAAAAACAGAAACGTACTAGGCGTAGTATTAGACGTAATACTAAAAAACAGAAACGCGGAACAAAAGAAATATTAGAAACCCCTATTACTGATATCTTTTTTGATGATAGAATTAAGGATGAACTTGGTGATGATTTATGTAATTTATTTAATCCAAATGAAATTAAATATGAAAATGTATCTTTTATTAATGTAGTAAATGATATGCGGAAACTTTTAGCAAATGGTAAAATTATTAATTTACTTGGAAAAGTTATTAAAGATCAGGAAAATATAATTCAAAATTTTTACGTAACCTTCTATAATAAAAAATCATTTGAAACATGGTTTTCGAATCTGGATGAGAAATCCGATGCTAACGAATGGATTTTTACAGGTAATATTAAATATGAAGATTTTGGAATGAAGTTAGTACAAAGATCGCATAGAGGGGCAGGGATTAATATGAAATATAGAATCAAAGAATATTTCGGTGAATATTGTTATATTCCTTCTGAAGATTTTTGTTTTATTAAATGTTATAATATTTTACGAGGTTTTAATGAACAACAAGGAGAAATGATGAAAGAAATGTTTAATAATTTTTTATATAAAGAGAAAGCCACATCTAGAACAGGAGTAATGTCAAACTGCAAATTTTCTCAATTCAATAAATATTTTGGAGAATGTGTTCAATATTATAGTCCTGCCAATCGTCATTTAAATCCTAGAGGAATCGAAACGTTTCATAATTATGTTTATTACAATTATTTTCACGCAGGTTCAACAATTGGTCACTATTGTTTAATTAATAAATCTCATAAATTAAAAGCTATTAGAGAAATTGAAAATAATTTCAAACCCATATATAAAACAGTTACTGATGAAAATCTAACAACGCGTCCATATAAAATCATAACAAAGAAAAAAATTGACTATGGTTCAACATATATTTGGGATCTCGAAACTTTTCCCGATCCTAACTGTTCAACAGCTCATCCTATTCCTTACGCTGTAGGAGCTATTAATTTTAATAAATTTATATGTTGTTTACCGAAACAAAGATTGAAAGAATTAGAAACACGTTTGTTAAGTGATATGATTAAAATTAAACGATCAAAAGATGAAGATGAAATTAAAAAACTTAAAAAACAGATTAATGAGTATAATAATTTAACTGAATTAGAATTTAATAAACTTCAAAATTGTGTGAAAATATTTACGAGAACTGAGGATGATGAATGTTCGATCGGGGGAAACCCAGAGGACGTATGTCCGATCCATCAATTTTTTAAAACTCTTGGAAAATTTAATTATTCTAGAGTAACTTTAATAGCTCACAATTCATCAGGTTTTGATTCCTATTTTCCGATAAAAGCTAATTTTAAATTATCTAAACCGCCTCTTAAAACTTCAAGAGGAATATTGACTGCTTCATTACAAAATCCTTATACAACTGAATGTGTTAGTAGATACATTCAAAAATCTCTTAGATTTAAAAACAATATGAAAAAAGATTCACCGTCAGGTAAATTAGCACTTCAAACTATTATAATGAAATGTAGTTATCAACATGTAAAAACAAGTCTTTCTAAATGGTGTGAGAATTTTAAAATTCCTACGAATGTGTGTAAATTAAATTATGAAATTGGAGACATAACACATGAAAATTATAAAGAAAAAGAAAATGAATGGAGACCATATTTAGTTAACGATATTCTTTCTTTAGCTTTTTGTATCTACAAATATAATAATGTTATGCAAGATTTAGTTGGTGAAGATATAACTACTAATTTGACATCCTCTGCTTTAACATTTAACGGTTGGATGAAAAGCGTACAAAATGACAATATAAATATTCATTCTCATATAGATTTATGGGCTAGAAATTATATTAGAAAATCTGTTAAAGGTGGAAGAGTTTCAGCAAATATAAGAAAATACATATCGCCATTTTGTAGCATCTTGTTACCAATATTAAAACAGTATTTACCTGGTCGCTGCGCTGGGGGGACTTTGTCCCTTGGTCGCTACGCTGGTGGGACTTTGTCCCCGGGAAATAATTTAATAGATTTAATGAAACAGTATCGAGATTTAGGAGATAAAACTGAAATTTGTAAGAAAATTTCAAATCAACTACTTGAACAAAAAAATGAATTTCTAATGGCTTTTGATGCAACATCTTTATATCCATCAGCTATGTATGATGAAAATTCAGAATACCCTAAAGCTGAATCAGCTAGAAAATTTCGTCAAGAAGAAGAGCGGGAAATAGTATATAAATTTAATACTCAAACATTTAGACCTAAAACTGGAATATTCTCTGTTGTGTTTCAATATCCGAATGATATGTTTTTCCAACCAGTTCCTATTAAAGATAAAGTTAAAAATCAAAATAATAATTCTCATGTAAAAGTAATCAGGTTTAGAAATGGTATATGTTATGATGTATTAACTTCTGTTGACATACAAGAAATTGTTAGATGTGGGGGGAAAATCTTACATATTACTGATGGTATAATTTATGAAAAAAATTATCAAGTTTCACCATTTCGAAATTATATTGAAAAACTTTTTAATTTGAGAAAAAGATATAAAACAGACGGAAATACTGTAGGTGATGAGTTAATTAAATTATTGATGAATTCGCTATATGGCAAAACTGTGCAAAAAGATATAACCACTAAATATCATTTATGGAATGAGAATACATTGAGAAAAAATTTCACTCAAGAAGTAAAAGATTATGAAAAATTAAATGATGAACAATATTTAGCGAAAGTAGAAATGGAAGATGATGAATTTCTCAAAACTAATATTGTAAAAGATGGGAAGACGTCATTCATGCCATCACACTTAGGTTCTTTCATTCTTTCTCACTCTAGAAGAATCATGAATAACTTTATTTTAGAAATTAATGGTTTCAAAGAAAAATACATTCATTATACAGATACTGATTCAATATATATTTCCAATGAGCTCTTTAATAAATTAGATGCTGCTGGATATGTTGGTGGGGAATTGTGTCAAGGAAAAAATGATTATGGAAATGGTGGAATTATTTTTGCAATGTTTATTGCTCCTAAAATAAAATACTGTATTACTGTAGATGAACAAGGGAGACTTAGTGAAAAGAAAACATTCAAAGGATATTCACAAGATAAAGTAAAAGTAGAAGATTTTCTAAAATTATATTCGGGGAAAACATTATCGACTACAGTTAATAAACCATGGAAAAGATCTTTAGAAACTGGAATTAGTATTCCTGATAAAAATAATAATACTGAAGAAAAAAAATTTTCTGGTCAAATAAATATTCTTAAACGTCAAGCACCTGATGAAAATGAAATTATGTTACCTTATAACGGAGAAGATATTCAAGCTGAAATATTTCAAACAATCATCTGTGAGAGTAATTTAAGTGATGATGATGACACGTGGGAATAATAATTTTTTTATAACATCTAAAAAATTTATAACATCTAAAAAATTTATAACATCTAAAAACTTATTCCATCTAAAAAATTTATTACATCTATAAACTTATTCCATCTAAAAAATTTATTACATCTATAAACTTATGACATCTAAAAACTTATTACATCTAAAAACTTATTACATCTAAAAACTTATTACATCTAAAAATTTTATTACATATGAAAATATATTTATCGAATATTTTGGTATTTTCTATTAAGTTTTATCTTATTAAGTTTCATCATATAATGTTTTATCAAAAGATAATTTAAATTTTTTTTCACTAACTATTGATTCATCATCATCATCATCATCATAAATTGTTTCTTCATCATCATCATAAATTGTTTCTTCATCATCATAAATTACACTTTTTGGTATAGGATGCCCTTCCATGATAGGATACCATTCTCTTATTGGAATATCTAACTCTAAATTACATCTTTTATCTGATCATAATATAATAGAGAAAAATATTGGTCTTTGATCTCTTTTGGAAAATTTAATAACACCACCATAATCTGAATCACTTTTAGTTTTTGTTAAAGATGATAAAATTTTAAATTGATTAGATGTAAATCCTAATTTAAATTTTGTAGACCCGACACATAGTTGTCTAACAGTATCTTCAACTATACCATCATTATTATTTTCAATTGTAAGAAAATGAAATTTAGATAAATTTTTATAATTACTAATATTTTTATAATCTTTTTTACCATTTACACCATTTTCAGATGTTTCAGAATCATCATTATTATCATCTATATTATTATCATTATTATCATAAGATTCTTTAAGATCGGGCAAAGCCCTAGAACCTTCAGTTCGTTTATTATGAATATGATTATGGTCATTGTTAATAGTATAAGGCGTAGTCCACATATAAATTTTCTCTTGTTGAGCTAAGCCATTTATGTAAGATTTTAACAAATTAATATTTAAGTTTGAATATAATCCTATATACGTATCATCATCATATCTTTGCGGCATTTCTAATGTTTCTTGTTTATAAATTGTGTCTCTATAATAAACTTGACATAATAATTCTTCATTATGTTTTTTACTCTCTATGTGAATGTTATATTGATTTTGTTCGTCAACAAATAATCTAATTTTTTCTTTCGAAAAAGATTTTAATTTTTTAACTAATTCTTTAATATTAATATAATTAATAATTTTAGTTTCTATCCAATCAGTATTACTAATCGGCAAAACTGCTCTAATAAAACCATAAACATTATTATGACCTATTATAACCATATTTTCTTTATTTAATTCCACATAAGCTACATCATTATATTTACTAACAATCTCCATAAATTTAATAAATGGATCACCTGGAAAAATACAATAATTGGTTTCTATAGAAGGTAAACCTTTAGTCTGTTCTCTAAATATTTCGGCTTGTAATTGAAATAAAATATTAACATCTATACATGGATTTGTAATAGTATTATTATTATTATTATCAAAACATTTATTTTCAAATCCCGTTGATCTCGTCGAATAAGAAGAACAGGATGATGCGGGCGAATATAATTTTTTTAAATTTGGATTTTCCATTTTTTTATTTTTATTAGAAAAAATTTTATTTTTTATTTTTATTAGAAAAAATTTTATTTTTTTATTTTTATTAGAAAAAATTTTATTTTTTTATTGTTAAAAAATGATGTTACCAAATGTTGGTGGAGGTGCATATATCCCGAATAATCGTGAATTAGAAATAGAGATAGAAAATTATATTATGAAAACTGGAGACGTTTTATCTGGTCCATTGCATCTTTCTATTCTTCCACAACAAAATACAGAGTTAACAAATAAACAATATGTTGATGCACAAATCAATGACTTAAAAGAAAAATATATAAACGATGTTTTGGTTCCACTGATGAATGAATTGAAGTTGCTTAAACTTAATGACAAATCATTAAACGAAAAATTATTAAAACTTGATAAAAAGGATAGAGAGCTAGAAGCAGATATAGCAAAACTTTTTAAAAAGATTTCTGAACAATCAAAAATTTTAATATTACTTTCTATAAATTTAAAATCTGCAGTCATTAAAAATAAACATCAGATAAAAATGTTAAAAGAACAATTAGAAGATGAAATAGAAAAACTACCTGAAAGAATTAAAAAAAATTTAAAGCAGTTACAAACTACATTCCAAAAAAGTGTTGATGAATTGAGTTCTAAAATTACTCAACAAATGAAAAAGATGAATAGAATAATAAATGAAGTAAACTCACTTAATGAAAAAGTTGATAAAATGAAAACTCTTAAAATCAATTTAGAAAATGAATTAAAGAAAAATTTACAAGAAAACTCTAAAGAAAATAAAGAACAGTTAGATGCTGTTAAAAGACAATTAGATGTTCTTAAAATTAAGTTAAATGCTCTTAAAACGGCGTTGAAGATTAATCAGCAGAAAATGCAAGTTAATAGAAGAGAAATTAAAGTACATCACACGCTGCTTGACGCAATAGATAAAGTGCAACAGGCAATTAATAAAGTTATCTCGAAGTTGTTGTCCATTCACAAACGTAAATCTTAACACGTAGATATTTTTCCCAAAAGTCAAATTTAATCCTAAAAAATGCCTATAATTTATAAACACAATCTTAAACATTTTGCATCAAATAATAAAATTGCTCATGAACCATCTATGAAACCTGTGTACCATTATGATAGTGTAGAAACTGTCGGAACACAAAAGTTCCTAGGCACCGCAGGTGCCGTCCAAAAAGAAGGAGATGGCATCTTTTCTGGTATTGGTAGTATCGTTAACTTAATTAAAAATAATAAAGATTTGATTACATCTGCTGCAAAAGGAGCAGCTGCTATAGGTAGTACAGCTAGTGCAATATCAAATGCTGTTAAGTCTCAAAACGAATTAAAACAACTAGAAGCTATTCGTAAACTTAGGAATGATTCTGAAGAACTAAAAAAATTAAAAAAACTTTCAGATGAAACAAAAAATAAAATTGCTAACATAGCTGTTGGGGAAACCTTGAGGAGCGGAGCTCCGTCTGATAGTAAACATAATGAAAAAACAATTGAAGAAATAAGAGGAAATGGCGTGAGTAGCAACCTTCGGTTTAACCAGCAAAGCTGTAGCGGAGCTGGTCTAGCAAAATTCTAAAATATATTTTTTAGTAAAATTTTTTTTAGTAAAATTTTTTTAGTAAAATTTTTTAGTAAAATTTTTTTAGTAAAATTCTAAAATTATATTTTAGTAAATTTTTTTTTCTGTCTGTGAGAAAAACAAAAAGTCAAATTATTTCTTATAAAAATGCCTTCGCTTATCGAAAATAAATTTAGATTAGATGATCCTCCGTTCACCAGTTACAATCAAAAAAAGAATGACTATATAAGAATTGCTATGAATCCCGGATCTTCCAGTAGAGTAAATACTGGAGGTGATTTAATTTTTGAAGTTGATAATCAGCAGAGTTATTTATATTTACCTGATTCATTTTTACACTGTGAATATTCTTTATATAGTGATGCTAATTTTACAACACCATTACCAGATACCGATAATATTACACTAGAGAATAATTTTTTTCCAAGATTATTTACACAAATGCGTTTAGATGTTGCAACTCAAAATATAGAAACAATAAGTGATTCCCCAGGTGTAATTGATACAATGCTTAGATTTGTAACAATTGGTGAAAATAATAAAAAGTATGAAATCGAAGGTTGGTTTCCTGATACTAATGATGGTATAATTGTTGATGATTTAACTCACGCTGGAACAGATGCAGCAGGAATTGCGAAAGATGTAGAAAATATTGCAAAACATTTAAATAAAACAAATAATGATGCATATAAAGAAAGACGTGAATTTAACAAGAAAAGTAAACAGACAGTAAATTGGTCATTGTCTCCATTATTCGGATATTTAGATTATGACAAAATATCATATCAATTTAAATTTAAATTAATAATTCATCGTACGGCAAATAATGAATTAATCTTTTTTGGTAAGACTGGGAAAAAAGCATATTTAAAAATTGATAGACTTGAATGGTGGATTACGCATATTACTCCTAGTTTAGAGGTTGAAACAGCTATTGCAAAAAGATTAAATACTAACAAACCAATTCCAGTTAATTTTCTAAAGCGTACTGCTAGTTCAGTAACTTTTTCCGAACAAAGATTTAACTGGCATTTTACTAGAACTGCGAATACCCCAAGATATTTATTACTAACATTTCAAAGAAATAATTCTCCAAGTTTTGATAAGAACAATAATATTTTTCATATTAATACAATTCGAAGTTTACAAGTTTCATTAAATCAAACTCGATATCCAATTGATCCATTAAGATTCGATGATACCAATAATCAATTTATGGAAGGATATGATTGTTATCGAAATCTTTGTACAGAATTTGGAGTTGAACCACAATTAACTCCTGGAGATTGGAGACATTTATATCCAATTTTCTGTTTCGATTTAAGTGCACAATCTGAAGATATTATTAAAAATGGTTGTGATGTAACAATTAATATTGAAAAGAAAGATTCCACAACTTCATTGATGGCTTATGGTTTATTGCTAGAAGATGTAAAATATTCTATTGAAATTCTTAATGGAAAGATGGTAAGGATAGGCTAAAGCCAGAGGAGCTTCGCTCCGATAAGTTAATTAAAATTTTTTCATAACTAGAATAGATTAAAATTTTTGGTAACTTAAAATTTTTTGGTAACTTAAAATTTTTCATAACTAGAATAGATTAAAAAAATTCTTAACTTATAATTTATTCATAACTAGAATAGATTAAAAAAATTCTTAACTTATAATTTATTCATAACTAGAATAGATTAAAATTTTTGATAACTTAAAATTTTTTTATTAAAAATGTCGCAAGCGAAAAGTAATAATAATAAAACTGTTGAATTAAAATTACGTAATATTGTTGACAAAAATACCCCTAAAACTATTACGATTAACAAAAAAAAGTATTACATAAGTAAACCAATGATAGAGAATATTCAATTACAAGAAGAAAAGAATGGCGGTATTCTCCCATTAATTCCACTAATAATAGGAGGCATAGCTGCAGCAGGAAGTGTTGCAGGTGGGACAGCTGGTATTGTCCAAGCAGTAAATAAAAATAAATCAGAGAAGGCAGCATTAGAAGAACAAAAACGTCATAACAGAGAGTTAGAGAAAGTTGCTAGGGGAGAAGGAATAGTAGATAATTTTATTAGTAAATTAAAATTAGTTGATGAAGGAAAACGAGTTCTTAAAAATATTCTCCACAATGTTGATGGTTTAATTGAAATTAAAGAAACTAAAGATGGTTCTGGAATATATCTAAGTCCTAGTATGATAAGGTAATAACCTCAAGACCTTTGGTTCTTTTCGGTAAAACATTTATTTTATTTTATCTTTTAAATTTTTTTTATCTTTTAAAATGAATTCTAAAAATTCCGAAAATTTAATTAAATTAAAAATTTCTAATTTAGATTTATTGAATTATCTATTAAACAAAAATAAAAACTCAAATTGTCAGCATATTGGAGGTGACAAGAACAAAGTTCCACACCACTTCGGTGGTGATATACAAAAAACATTAGAAAACTTTCCTGGATTTATTTGGAGTAAATATTCAAAAGAAAAACATCTTCCTGGTCATTCATATACCGGTCCAGGAACTCGATTAGATATAAGACTAGATGAGAATAATAATCCGAAACCAGGTGAAGAACCAATAAATAGAGTAGATGCCGCCGCTTACAGGCATGATTTAGCTTATCGAAATCATGATCTAAGTTCTCGACATGCAGCTGACAAGAAGATGATTCAAGAATTAGATAGTATTCAGAATCCTACATTTAGAGAAAAAATTGAAAGAATGTTTGTTAAGAAAGCTTTACAAGCTAAAATATTATTCGGCCAGGGTTTAAATGAAAATCATAATTCAGACGTTTATGCATCTGAAATTCATAAAGAATATAGAAAGCCTAAATATTTATTAAAAGTAAAAGTATTTAATAAAGATGATATTTGGAGTGCTGATCTTATTCATATGCCGAATGAAAGGGACTACAAATACGCATTGACCGTTATAGATTTATATACACGATATGCTTGGGTAAAGCCTTTAAAAAATAAAAGTGGTCTTTCAGTTAAATATGCGTTTGAAGAAATCTTTAAAGAAAGTAATAGAAAGCCAAAAAAATTGTTTGTTGATAAAGGGTCGGAATTTTATAACCGAAACGTTCAGCCACTATTTGAAACTGTTTATTCAACTGAAAACGCTGGGAAGGCCGTAGTGATAGAAAGATTCAATCGGACGTTAAAAAATAAATTATTCAAGAAATTTACTGAGCAAAGAAATCAGAAATGGTTGAAGATATTACCAGGAATTGTGGAAGAGTACAATAATAAAGTTCATTCTGGTATTGAAGAAACCCCAAAGAATGCTTCTGACGACCCTGATTTGATACGAAAGAAAATATTCGAGAATAATAATTTGAATGAGAGTAATCCGAATTTGCAGAAACTTAAACCGAAATTTAAAATTGGAGATAGAGTTAGAATATTTAAATATAAGAATAAATTTGAAAAAGGCTTTGTTGGCTATTGGACTAAAGAAATATTTGAAGTTTGCAAAATAAATCAAACTTATCCGATTACTTATGAAATTAAAGATTTAGATAATGAGGATATCAGAGGCCGTTTTTATCAAAATGAATTACAACGAACTGATTTTTAATTATCATTATTATTATTATTATTGGAACTAACGTTTCGGGAATGAAATTCCCTTGTTAGGCGTAGCCATAGAACCTACGGTTCGTTCAATTCTAACATTATATCTAGAAATG